>LGRX02014617.1:0-24056 GCA_001247695.2 Cymbomonas tetramitiformis | reverse complement strand
CAATGTCAATGTCAATGTCAGCTTTTGACGAAACGTGTGCATTGGAATCTCTTAAGCTCCACGCCCACGGGCCGCCCCGCCCGAATTTCGGGCCAAGACGAAGTTCCCTTGGTGGTGGGTATGGACGGGTGCCACCCCGCCCTAGAAGCTATGGCCGGTTGAGCGGTGCAAGGGGTGTTACCCCCAAGCAGCAACCTCTGGGCCAGCGCCATGAGGGTTGCCCCTTTAGTGGTCGCAAGAGACAGGGACAGTATTCCCACTGCCCTCCTATCCAGGAGAGACAGCCCGCACACGAACCGTGGGGGGCCGGGTGGTGTACCCATGGCCGGAGCCTGAACCCAGTGCAGACATTCTCCGAAACAGCTGTGAGCGCTGCCCTGAGGCGGACGCCGCGAAGCGCCCGCCCCCTGGCAACGTTACAGCAATCTGCGCCCCCCCAAAAAGGCAGGATAAAAGAGTTGGCCTACATGAGTTGATGACCTCCCAGATGATTGAGCCTCGATGAGCTACATGAGTGGATGACCTCCCCATATGAGTGGATGACCTCCCGAGATGATACATGAGTGGATGACCTCCCCAGATGATTGAGCCTCGATGAGCGCGTTGCCTCGCACAGTGGCGCCCCCTCCCTCTTTAGTTGAGCGGCGCGAGTGGTGTTACCCCCAAGCATCAACCAAGGAGCTCGGAGGAGCCTTGCCATGCGCCCGCCCCTTGCCCAGAGACCCTTGCACGCGTCACCCAAGAACACCTGCAGCGCATTGCAATCTCGGGTCCCACCCATGAACACCTGCGGCGCATTGCAATCTCGTGTCTCCCCAGTCCAGGTTGCGCCCCTTCCCACGCCCTGCGGCCCCCCTCCTTATGGAACGCATAGCGCCCTGAGGGCCAGAAAGTGTGTGCCGCCAGTCAGGAACCAAAAACCTGCATCCCCAAGGACAGGGCAAAACTCCCCAACCACCCCCAGAGGCGCACCGCACTTTGTCCCCCTACTCCCCCAGCATGCACTGCAGGGGGGCATGCACTGCAGGGCAAGGTGTCCGCACAGGTCAGTCATCCTCAAAGTGCGGCATCATCATCTTATATAGAAATACTTCAGTGTTCTCTAGTCGGGTGCGAGGCGTGACGTGGCCATCGGAATGCTTTATGGGTTGCCTGCCACCCCCAAAAGACGGTCCGTCCTGCGCTACATGCAAAGCCCTGCAATTCACTGCCCGCACGGAGCAGTACAACAGGTTGCGGGTGCGGGGCGGGACTCTCCACCAATACGGCACCTATCAGTGTGTTTCAACGACAATATGCTTTCTTAGGGAGAGCCCGCCAAATCCTGCCGCCCCTCTCCCTGTGCACTGACACCACACGGGGTGCCCGGAGCGGGGAGCAGCCGGGGGCAAGAGGTCACCCGCCGCAGCTGTGAGTAAGGTCGCTTTGTCCGCCTCCTCCCGCATCTCATGCTCCGCCTGCAAGCCCCGCATGGGGGGGGCGGGGAGGGGCAGGACACGGCAAGGCAAGGGCAAAGACGGTCTCCACAGGCAGAGGCAGACGAGGAGGATCAAAGGGGGGGGCAAGGGGGGAAGGTGAAACCCAGTTGAGGCGACCAAGCCCGCAGCCTGCTGCCAGAGAAGGGGACAAGAGGCAGAGGGGGGGGCTCCAAAGCAAGCCTCGCGGTCACCCAGAAGCCAGAACGACGCCACAACGCGCATCACGCAAGGGGCCAGTCAGCGCAGCCCAGCCGTGCCTCGTGATCAAGCCATGCAAGCCACCACGCCACGCACCACGCAAAGGCCAATCAGAGCACCACAGCCGTGTCGCAAGCTCAGACCAAGCACACCCCCAGCCAAGCCGCATGTTCAAGTTCCGCAACCCACCCCAGCCACGGCCCAAGCTCGCCCCAAACCCCACTCCCCAGGCGTGCCACACGCCCAAGTCCTGCGCCACACCCGAGCCATGCCGCAAGCTCAGGCCATGACCCGCACCCCCAGTCGCGCCGCATGCTCAAGCCCCGCCCACCCCCCCCAGCCGTGGCGTGATCAAGCCCTGACCCAGACCCCGGTCGCGCCGCAAGCTCAAGCCACGCCCCACTCCACCAGCCGCGGCGTGCTCCCACAACCCAGCCGCGCCGCATGCTCAAGCCCGGCCCCACCCCCCCAGCCGTGCCAAATGCTCAAGCCATGCCCCTCGGCCCCAGCCGTGGCGTGGTCAGACCATGCACCACACCCAGACACTCCGCAAACTCGGGCCACGCTCCACACCCCCGGCCGTGCCGCAGGCCCAAGCCCTGCACCACACCACCAGCCGTGTCACATGCTCAGGCCTTGATCCACACCCGAGCCGTGCCAAAGCTCAGCCATGCACCACACCCAGCCACTCAACAAAACTCGGGCCTCGCTCAACGCCCCAGCCACACCGCATGCTCCGGCCCAGCCCCACACCCCAGCCGCGGCTTGTTCAAGCCACGACCCACTCCCCAGCCTCGCCGCCTGCCCAGGCCCAGCACCACACCCCCAGCTGTGCCACATGCTCAGGCCCAGCCCCACTCCCAAGCCGTGCCACATGCTCACGCCATGCACCACACCAGCCGCTCCGCACATTCTGGCAACGCTCAAGCCCCAGCTGCAACGCGCACTCATGCCATGCACCACACCGTCCACACACACATTCTGGCAACGCTCAAGCCCCAGCTGCAGCGCACACTCATGCCAAGCACCACACCAGCCACTCCGCACATTCTGGCAACGCTCCAGCCCCAGCTGCAGCGCACACTCAAGCCATGCACCACACCACGCCACTCCGCACACTCTGGCGCACACTCTGGCTCGCCCAGCCTCCGAGCGGCCTGCCAGGGCATGCACGACCAACTGCGGACAAAGGAAGGGGCGCGCAAGGCAGGGCACTCAAGACCAGGAGAAGGAGCCACACAGAGAAAAAATAATAAATATTACTTACAAAATCCGGTTCTACCTAGCCTACAGGGCACAGGGCCCGTCACAGAGGCGAGCTAGAGGAGATCAAGGCAAGAAGGGCAAGGATTGGAAGAAGGAGGAAGGGGCACCAGGGAAATCCACACCGGGCGGGTGGGCGCTCCTGGTCATGCAGGTCTCACACCCCGACCGCGCCCAGCGCCCAGGCCATGCACCACGCCCAGAGCCACACTACACGCGCAACCCACACATCACACCCCACGCATGCTCCGTGCAACGCCCCCCACGATCCCCAGACTGCAGCCATGCAAAAGCACACCTACGATCTCCAAGCAAAAGCCACGAGCCACGCCCTTGCCACGCCCCACACTCAGGCCATCGATGCGCCACACCCAATCCACACCCCACACTCACGCCAAACAGAGAAAAAGCCTCCAGCGCCCCACACCCAAGCCATGCAGCACACCCCCGCCGTGTTCCACACTCAGGCAATGCAGCACCCCCTTGCCGTGCCCCACGCAAAGGCCATGCACCGCACCCTTGCCACACCCCGCCCACAGGCCATGCGCCACCTCCTCGCCACTTCCACCCAAAAGCCATGCGCCACACCCCCGCCATGCCCCACACTCAGGCCACCAAAGCGCCAAACCCAAGCCGCACCCCACGCTCACGCCATGCACCACACCCAGCCGTGTCCCACACTCAGGCCGCCGATGCGCCACACCCCAAGCCGTGTCCAACACTCAGACCATGCGCTACATCCAAGCCGTGTCGACACTCAGGCCACCAATGCGCCACACCCACGCCGTGTCCCACAGAGGGCAAAGCGCCCCAGCCGCGTGGCGCCGTCCGGGTCACACCCCTGTACGCCCGCAGGCCACATCGGGGCTCAGTCCAGACCCGGCCCTCGCGCAGCGCCACGCGGCCGTCTCGCCACACGGCCTCGGCCCCGGAATGCTATGCCCTCACCGGGCCCGGGGGTGACGCCAGTCAGAAGGCACCACACCCAGCCGTGTCCCATACTCAGGCCGCCGATGCGCCACACCCCTTGCCGTGTCCCACGCTCATGTCATGCGCCACACCCAGCCGTGTCCCACACTCAGGCCGCCGATGCGCTACACCCAATCCACACCCCATGCTCACGCCATATGCCACACCCAAGCCGTGTCCAAACTCAGGCCACCGATGCACCACACCCAAGCCGTGTCCCACACTCCAGGCCATGCGCCACACCCAATCCGTGTCCCACACCATGCCGCCAATGCACCACACCCAAGCCGCGTCCCACGCTCACGCCATGCGCCACTCCCAAGCCGTGTCCCACACTCAGGCCGCCGATGCGCCACACCCACGCCGTGTCCCACAGAGGGCAAAGCGCCCCGGCCGCGTGGCGCCGTCCGGGTCACACCCCTGTACGCCCGCAGGCCACATCGGGGCTCAGTCCAGACCCGGCCCTCGCGCAGCGCCACGCGGCCGTCTCGCCACACGGCCTCGGCCCCGGAGTGCTTCGCCCCCATCGGGCCCAGGGGAAACGCCAGTCAAAAGGCACCACACCCAGCCGTGTCCCGCACTCAGGCCATCGATGCGCCACACCCCTTGCCGTGTCCAACACTCAGGCCACCGATGCGCCACACCCAAGCCGCAACCCACACTCATGCCATGCACCACACCCCTTGTCGTGTCCAACACTCAGGCCACCGATGCGCCACACCCAAGCCGTGCCCCGCACCCACGCCATGCGCCACATCCTGCCGGTCCCCCCACTCAGGCCACACACCGCACCCTTGTTGTGTCACACCCAAGCCATGCGCCACCCCAAGCCACCCCACACTCAAGCTGTACACACCTCCGCCGGGCCCCACACTCAGGCCATGCACCGCACCCTTGTTGTGTCCCACCCAAGCCATGCCCCAAGCCACCCCACACCAGCTGTACACATCCTGCCGGTCCCCCCACTCAGGCCACACATCGCACCCTTGTTGTGTCCACCCAAGCCATGCGCCACCCCAAGCCACCCCACACTCAAGCTGTACACACCTCCGCCGGGCCCCACACTCAGGCCACGCATCGCAACACTGCCGCGCCCCACACTCCAGCCAAGCAATGCACCACACCCCTTCCGAGCCCCAGCCGCCGGCCGCACCACCCCCCCTCCGAGCCCCACACTCAGCCAAGCGTCACTCATCAGCAAGTCACAACACCCGGGAATGAATTTCCCACAAGGCAAGGCAGGCAAGCGAGGGGCGACGAGGGACAGACAGCACTCCAGGGAAGCAGGGGAGCGCGGGAGGGAGGAAGAGAGAGGCAGACGCAGGGGACGGAGGCATCATCGGGGTCGTTCCCAAGCGTGGCAGGGTGCTGGAATGTCCAGCCGCCTCGGGGGACAGGGGACAGGGGGACAGGGCAAACGCAAGGGGGAGAGAGGGACGAGGCGAGACGGGAGGCAGGCCGACGCACATGAGGCGGCCAGGCCGAGGAACAGAAGGGGAGCAACCAGCAGAGGCCAGCAAAAGCAAGCAGAGCAGGGCGACGAAGCACGAAGAGCATCTCAGAACAGAGCTGGACCGGGGCAAGGCCAAGGAACAAAGGGGCAACAAGCAGAAGCGAGCGGGAGGCAGCCGTGGCTCAAGGGAAGAAGATGGGCGGGGGGAGGAGAGCCGGCAAGCATGAGGCTGCCATGGCTCCAGCAAAGGCGAGAGGGAAGGAGGAGGAGGCAAGCAGGGGGCTGCCGAGGCAAGAGGCAAGGGGGAGCAGAGAGCAACATGCCACAGACCAGGAGAGGGGGCAGAGAGGCAGCAGCCAAGAGGGGAAGAGGGGGAGAGAGCCGGCAGGCAGGAGGCTGCACAAAGATGGTGCAACACTGAACGGAGGGCCTAGCTGCCAAACGAGAAGCACGAGTGCACAAATTCAAGACAAAAGGGGGAAGAGAAACGGACACAGGGCGACGAGGCACAAAAAGCAAACAAGTACAGAACAGGCACAAGGACATCCCGGCCGCCCAAAGGGGCGGGACGGGGGTGGCACTCCATTTAGCCGTGACACAGCCTACAGTCCGGCTGAGCACGTGTACCAGGAGGAACCGCGTGGAGGCGGAGTGCCCTTTCCAACACAGAGTCCAATGAACTCTGCACCGCTTTCCTGCCCTGCTGATACCGACCCGGAGGTCAAATACCAGAGGCAGGAAACGCCCCCAACCGGCATGCAATGCACTGGACCTTGGCAATGTACGGGAAGACTCAACGCGGCCGGCGAGAGCACAGACCCCACCCCTGTGTGTCCGCCGCAGCAGCCACGTCGGGGATCAAGACCAGGCCCAGAGTCTCGCGGCGCGGAATGCAAGATACGGTGCCATGCAATTCTGAGGGCTGAGGTTGGCGAGGACCGAGGTAGGAATCGAGCGTTGTGGTAGGGTGTGGTAGACCCGCCGAGGCGAAGTGCAATGCGCTCGGGGCTAGCGACGCGACAGCAACCCCCCCCGGGGTGACGGGCACACAAGAGCAATTAGTAGCAGCGTTCACCCCCTTGCGGTAGATGCTGAAAGGTAGTAGAGCCCACCCATCCCCCCCACACCCACCTCCCGAGACGGCGCACCCCGTACCCACCTCATACCCTAGGATGGCGTGCACGTCCTTGGAGCCCCACCCCACAGGGCATACACGAGCAAGACATTCATTGCAGGGCATGCACAACAATCGGAAATTCGGAATCGGATAGGCCTCTGATTATAAGTAGATGTTACGACCCGGATGTCTGAGTGAAGAGTGAGGATGCGCCGCCTGGGGTCAGGCGCTAGCCGTTCAGGGCAGAGGTCTCGAGAGGGATCTACTGCGTGCAGACCACTGCCTGAGGTGCCTCGGCACGACTCCTACCGCAGTCAGCAGAGCATGGTCCCTCAACCCGAGAACGGGGAGTAATCCATCTCCTCCCGGGGGGACACTAGCCGACACGTGAAGACCACGGGCGGAGGCGGAGGCGGAGGTGGGGCCGGAGGCGGCAGCGGAGGCGGCAGCGGAGGCGGAAGCGGAAGCGGAGGCGGAGGAGGACCCATCTCCTCCCGGGGGGACACTAGCCGGCACGTGAGGACCAAGAGGTCACCCGCCGCAGCTGTAAGCAAGGTCGCTTTGTCCGCCTCCTCCCGCTGCTCATGCTCCGCCTGCAAGCCCCGCAGGGGGGGGGGGAAGCAGGGGAGCCACAGGCCATGCCGGGGACAAGGAGGGCGGGGAGGGGCAGGACACGACAAGGCAAGGGCAAAGACGGTTTCCACAGGCAGATGCAGACGAGGAGGATCAAAAGGGGGGGGCAAGGGGGGAAGGTGAAACCCAGTTGAGGCGACCAAGCCCGCAGCCTGCTGCCAGAGAAGGGGACAAGAGGCAGAGGGGGGGGCTCCAAAGCAAGCCTCGCGGTCACCCAGAAGCCAAAACGACGCCACAACGCGCATCACGCAAGGGGCCAGTCAGCGCAACCCAGCCGTGCCTCGTGATCAAGCCATGCAAGCCACCACGCCACGCACCACGCAAAGGCCAATCAGAGCACCACAGCCGTGTCGCAAGCTCAGACCAAGCACACCCCCAGCCAAGCCGCATGTTCAAGTCCCGCAACCCACCCCAGCCACGGCCCAAGCTCGCCCCATGCCCCACTCCCCAGGCGTGCCACACGCCCAAGTCCTGCGCCACACCCGAGCCATGCCGCAAGCTCAGGCCATGACCCGCACCCCCAGTCGCGCCGCATGCTCAAGCCCCGCCCACCCCCCCCAGCCGTGGCGTGATCAAGCCCTGACCCAGACCCCGGTCGCGCCGCAAGCTCAAGCCACGCCCCACTCCACCAGCCGCGGCGTGCTCCCACAGCCCAGCCGCGCCGCATGCTCAAGCCCGGCCCCACCCCCCCAGCCGTGCCAAATGCTCAAGCCATGCCCCTCGGCCCCAGCCATGGCTGGTCCCCATGTGTTGCCGTCATAGTCAGCATGGCTGAGGTCCGCACCGGCATCCTGCGCAGCATCCTCAGCGCCTCCACATGTCCCCCCACGCCAAGTGCGCAGGCGTGCTGCCGTTATTGTCGCCATGGCTCAGGTCCACGCCATCATCCTGCAGCATCCTCAGCACCTCCACGTGTCCCCCAGCCGCAGCCTCGTGCGCAGGCGTGCGGCCGTCATTGCAAGCATGGCTGAGGTCCGCGCCGGCATCCCGCAGCATCCTCAGCGCCTCCACGTGTCCCCGTTCCGCAGCCTCGTGCACAGGCGTGCGGCCGTCATAGTCAGCATGGCTGAGGTCCGCACCGGCACCCTGCAGCATCCTCAGCGCCTCCACGTGTCCCCCACCCGCAGCCGAGTGCGCAGGCGTGCGGCCGGCATGGTCAGCATGGCTGAGGTCCGCATCCGCTCCTTTCAATACTCGCAGCGCCTCCGAAAACCCCCCGTCGGCAGCCACGTGTGCAGGCGTTCTCCCCTCCAGAGCCACGTAGTTGAAGTCGGCACCAGTACTAGAGGACATGCCGGCGGATGAAACACCCTTCAAGCTCAGAGATGTTTCCCGCAGCACCCTCAGCACCTCCGCGTGGCCCCGATCAGCCGCGTGCCACACTGCGTTGAGACCGTCCACATCGGTGGCGCGCATGCAGGCGTCACGGTCGCCACTCACCTCGAGCACCCGGCGCGCCAGCTCCGCATCGCCCCACCAAGCCGCCCAGTGCAGCAGCGTGCGCTGATGTCGGCGGCCCACGTCCTCCGCAGCAACGCTGTCCAACAGCAACGAGCACACCTCCATATGCCCTTCTCTTGCAGCCTCCATCACGGGCGTGTTCCCAGAGCCTGCCTCAGAAATAGGCCGGAAACGATCTCCTCCCGGGGTAGGCACCTCGCATCGCCACGGGCGCTCTCCAAAGTTGAAGGACACCTCGCCGTGGCAACCCATCCAGCTGACCGCCGGGTACAACCGCCCACCCAGATCGCCCACATCGTGCTCCACCCACTTGGCGCCCATTGACACATGCACCTTCCGTGCGTGGCAGTCAAGCAACATTGCAACCGTACACTTCATATCGATGGGAGCACGGGCTGCCGCACTGGGTATGGAACTGTTGTACTCCGCGTGCGACACTGCACCCGAAGGGCTGTTCCATTCGCCGGAATTGTGCAGCCCGCACGACCACTGGTTCGTCCCAAGCTGAAATCCAAGTCCTTGTAACCAGGATTGGGTGGCGTCAATCCCAAATGGCACTTCATCCAGACTAGGCATGTGGTTCCAGCTAAATTGTCTAGCATCTTGCGAGCTCCAGCCCACGCAGAAACCAAGTCTGATGGATAAGTCTTTCGTCGCAGCATGCTGGTCGACAGCCGTTCCGCCCACTAAATTCCACTTAAGATCCACGTCCACCTCATACCGCCAGGACCCTTCAAAAGGTGCGGCCGCAGGGGCGCCGACGATGCCATGCTCGTAAATGAACTCCTTGCCTCCAATTGAGACCAGGCCTCTCTCGAGGTCGACTGCAGGTTGAGCCGCCCTAATGGCATAGGTGCGGCCTAATTTCTGAGGAATCTTAGTGAAAGGCACAGTAGCAACGAGGCGGACGGTGGGCTGCAGCTTGGAGCGCGCGTCACGCTGCGCCCCCGCCGCCAGCAGTGCCGCCGCCACCTGCGCGTGCCCGCGCTGCGCCGCGCAGAACAGCGGCGTGCGGCCCTCGTCGTCCTGCTGCTCCAGCAGGCCACGTGGCGCATGCCCCCTCTTCCGCATCTCCAGGATCGTGGCAACCGCAAAGTAGGAGCCGTCCGCCGCCGCCGCGTGCAGGAGCGTGCCCCCGGCGCGCTTGGGCAGAGCGCCGCCCAGCAGCACGCGCACGTTGTCCAGAAGCATGCCCGCCTCGAGGCTGCCCGCGCCCGCCTTTCGCCCGCCCGCGCACCGCCGCTCCGCCCAAGCCGCCAGAAAGCAGACCTCCTCCACGAACTCCGGATCATCGAGGAAGCTGTCCGCCAAGAAGTCCCGCAGCACACCCTCCGCATGCAGATCCATCTGCGCCCACTCCGAACTTGCCAGCTGCTCGTTCGCCTTTCTGAGCGCCCTCGCCGCCGCCCTGCCTCTATCCTCCGACTGGACTGCAGAGGGCTTGCCCGTGACGCCACGCGCCACTCCGGATGTCTCCGCCACGGCGTCGACGCGCCTTGCTGCCGTGGCCTTCATCCCCGCGCCAGCTGCCGGCTCGCCTGTCTCATCCCCATTGGTTGCTACAGCTCCGGAAGAATCCCGCGCCTTCTCTTGCGCAGAAGGATCCTGGCGACTCTCCAGCGCCAGCTGTTCCGCCAGCTGCTCGAGCGGCACCGTCAAGCCACGCAGAATCTGACGGAGGACATCGCGGAGGGCGGCGGCGCACAGGTGCTCCTGTACGGTCTTGTGCATGAAGGTGAGCACCGCATTGTCCAGCCGCACTGGCGCCGCCTTCTGCGCCATGCCGAGCAGCTCGCCCTGCCCCCCCTCTCTGGGGAGGAACTTATCCCAGACACTGGCGCGGTGAAAGAGCTGGCTCGATGCCCCGACGGCCACCTTCGACACGTTCTCCGTCACCATGGCGAGGGCCAGCTGCCGCGCGTATTGCATGCCTTCGTGCAGCACCGTGCCGGGGGCGAACCGCCCTGTGAGGTTGGCCTTGCGCCCCTCCCGCTCTAGGTGCCTCTGCACGAACACCTCGTAGATACCATGGCGCCTCACCTGCGACCGCCGCAGCGCGCTCCGCAGAACGAAGGGAATCGCGCGCGAGCGCATGTACTCCTCCTTCGCCTCCTCCTCCTCCACGTGCGTGAGCAGTTCATCCACCGCGCTGTCCACCTCCTCCCCCATTACGTTCTGCACCTCCTCCCCCGTTACGCTGTCCACCTCCTCCCCTGTTACGTTCTGCAGCTCCTCCCCCATTACGCTGTCCACCTCCCCATTTACGCTGTCCACCACCTTTCCCGTTACGTTGTGCACCTCCTCTCCATGCACCTCATCACGGGGGCCCCTGGCTGGCGCTGCGCTGTGGCCGAGATGGCTCTTGCGCTGCATTGCCTGGACCTCGATGCGCGCCATCTCCAGCAGCTTCGGCTGTGCCAGCAGCATGTGCTGTCCGAGCAGCGCATCGGTCACTGTCGCCGAGAGCGCTGCCAGCTCTTTGAGGGCATCGCATCCCCGCTCTACCAGGGAAGCGCTCGTGTGGTCCCCGCTCACGCCTCCAGCGTTCTGCAGCGCCTCCTGCACCCGGCGCAGGAGGGGGTAGTCCCCCCCGACACGATCCGGCACCCTTAGCCACGTTTGGATGCACCCCCATGTCACTTGCGTTGCCTCCTCGGTCAACAGCAGCAGCAAGGTCGCCTTGATAGCCGCATCACTCGTCTGCCTCTTCTGCACTTCTGGCAGGATCTCCGTCACAATTTCCACCATAAAGGGTGTTGTGGCCAGGTCCCGCAGCTCCGGGATGGCGTCCAGCACCTTCTGGTAGTCATCCGGGAGCAAGATCCTCCGCTCATCGCTCTGTGTGAACTGCTGCCGGCAGAACTCCTCGAGCCTCGTGTTGAGATCCTGCGGCGGCTCTTTCAGCACAGCCGCCAGCACCGAGGCCACCTGGCATCCCTCGGGCACGAGCCCTGCGTGCTGGGGCTCCAGCTTGGGCACCGCTCCCTTCTTTCCACGGCTCCCCGGCACCATCACGGCCTCGCAGGCCGCGCTGAGCAGAGACGAGTGAACTTCGCCGCACACCTCGCGGGCCTCCTCGCGCAGCGCACCGGCGTCCTCTTTGGACAGCGAGGCGATGGCGCCCACTCGGAGCTCGAACCTGCGGCGCACCTCCAGCGCCACCTTGGCGTTGATGTACGGCTCCACCTGGTCCGTGAAGGGCGCGATGCGGAGCTCCAGAAAGAGCTCGCGGGGGTCCTCCGTAGTGCCCCTGCCGTGGCGACCCATTGTCTCTATCGGCGCGAACGCGTGCATGTAGTCCTCCTTGTGTCGCGCAAGGAGCTCTGTGCGGGTCGTGATGATCACCTTCGGCCACGAGGGTGCCACCGCCCCCTGGTCCGGTGCATCCGCCGCGCTCTCCGCCCCCTGGTCGCGGTACTGCTCCAAGTTGTTTGTCATGTAGAGGTTCTTGAACTGGTGCTTCGTCTGGAGCTCGTCATACGCGTCCAGCAGGAACAGCAGCCTGCACTTGCCCTGCTGTGCCAGCTCCCGCAGCTCGTGGATCTGCGCCTCCCGCAGCTGCATGCTCCTCCGCAGCGCCTCCGCGAAAAGGTCCGTCAGCGGGTTCTGCAGCGTCGGGAGCAACGCCTTCACCAGCAGCACTGGTGCGCCCTCAGCGCCTGCCTCCTCGCCCTCGCCTGCACGCTTCTTCACGTACTCCCTCTCCAGAAAGAGCACCAGCTGCTCCACAAAGGTGGTCTTGCCACTGCCCGCCGGCCCCGAGAGCAGCAGCACACTCTTCTCCTCTTTCGACAGGAACTCATCCCGTACCTTCTCCAGAAGGTCCATGGGCGGATTTGTGTTCTTGTCCGGCTCGAACTTGCCGTCCTCCCCTCCGTGGACTCCGCGCGCCGGGATGTACACGCACTCACGCAGCCGACGTCCACCAGCTGCGGAGCGTCCCATCTGCTCCCATATTTCCTCCAGCACCGGGCGCCCCACCATCCGCCGCACGTCCTCCCTCAGCTCCCGCACCTCCGCCTGCAGTGCGTCCAGCGAGGCCCTCACCGCGTCCAGCTTGGTGTCCATGCCCATCAGGAAGGCCATCGTCACCTGCAGCGCGGAGCCGATATCCTGCACATTGCGTGAGACACCCGCGAGCGATGCGAGCGCCTCCCGGCACGCCAGCAGCCGCTCCTGCTTCTTCAAGGGCTCCGCCTCCCTCTCCGCCTCCGCGCGCGCCTTCTCCAGCGCCGCCAGCCCGGCCGCCAGCTCCACTTCCACAGCCCCCTTGATCTCCGCCCACGCCCCGCAGCGCTCCTCCCCCGGGCTCGCCGCCTCCTTCTCCTTCGCCGGCTGCGTTGCGCCGTGCACCAGGTTGAGTTCTTCCGCCAGCGCCTCCCCGCGCAGCAGCACCGCGCGCACCGACGCCACCGGTTCGTACGCCAGGCTCTGCATCACGCACGCCTGCAGCTCCTGCTGCACGCGCTCCACCCCCTCGTGATCCCACGTGCCGTTGCTCTGCGCCTCTTGGCTCTCCACCCGCGCCCGCACCTTCTCCCGCAGGAAGCCCAGCACCCGGAAAATCACCACCGCCGCCACCTCGCGCACCTGCCAAAGCTTGGCGGCCCGCCTGGCGGCCCCTGCTCGAACCGCATCCGCGAGGAGCCCCGTCATCGGCGCCAGCAGCGCGCCGCACGTCTTCCCGATCCCTGTATCCGCGACCCCCCCCAACACGCTCTCCCCCGCCTCCCCCACGCTCGAGGCCAGCTTCTCTAGCTGCTCCATCGCCGCCACCTTCACGTCCAGCAGCGCGTTCTCCAGCCCCTTCCGTGCAGTCTTCACCACGTCCCGGGCGGCTTCGCCAGCCTCCTCCACCACCTCCTCCTTCCTACTCTCCCCAGCCCCCAGGAGCTGCACCGCTGTCAGCCATCGGAGGGCCCCCAGTGCGCGCCACAAGCTCCGCCCCACCGCACCTCTGTGACCCTGCTGCTCGTCTGCCGAGCATGACTCAAGGCCCGCTGACACCTCGGGCGCCTCCCCCTTCTCTTCTCCTCCTACTGAATCCACCTCGGCCACCGCCGCAAGTATCATCGCCACCAGCTGCCCCGCCTCCCGGACCAGGCTGTCCGCAATCTCTGTTTTTGCTGTGTTCGCCGTAGCGTCTGCCCCTGCTCTGCTCCCCGGCCGTGCACGCATCTCCGCCTCGGCTCGCTCCAGCGCCACGTCCACCCGCGCCAGCTCAGCCTCGAGGTCGCAAGCGGCCTTCGCGGTCGTCTCGACGACGCTATGGGCGGCCTCCGTGTACATGGTGAATTCCAGCAGAAGGTGACCGGGTGGTGGCCAGCTGGCAAGGGGGGTCTCCGTGGACTTCACACCTAGGAGATCTAGCAGGGCCGGGATGTGGCCCTCCAGCTTGCTCCGCCAACGTCCGAGCTCCTCCTCTATCTTGTCCGCAAGACTCCGCACGCCCTGTGACGCGTGCGCCGCCGCGTCTACATCAGCCGCACAGCTGCCCCCCTTGTTCGCGCGCCCGCTAGCAGCAGCCTCCGCGCTGCACGCCGCCTCCGCCAGCGCCTCCTGGAGAGCCGGCTGCCACAGGGCTTTGGCCGCGGCGCGCACCCGCTCCATGCCTGCGCGCAGCTCGATGGACAGCTCCGCAGCGCCGGGCACTTGGGGGGCTGATTCGGCGGCTGACTTCTGATTGGACGCGGCATCGACGAGAGCCTCCGCGGCGGCCACCCGAAGCACGCTCTGCTCCAGCTCAGCGTGCAGAGCGTGCAGCACCTCCTCCGCCACCTCTGCGGCATGCTCCTTGTCGCCCGCCGCACTGCCGCCTGCTTCACCGTGCGCTCGATCGCCGCGGTGCGCCGGCAGAGCTTCCAGCAAGGGCCTCAGCCGATCGCGGACCTCGCGTTGCAGCCACGCCCGCAGCCGCTCGGGGGTGAGCTCGAGGCCAAACGGTTTAGAGAGCCTGCGGAGAGCCGCGCGGTTCACGGCATCGCAGGACTGCCCGGGGGCGCAAATCATGTGGAGCACGGTCCGCGCCCGGCACAGCAGGGTCAGCAGCGCCTTGGCCGCGCCGCCCAGCTGGCGCAGCGCCGCCCGCGTGGCATCCACGGATTGCCGGATCGCCGCAAGGCGCTGCTGCGCCTCCCTGCGCAGCTTATCGATCGGGCGGCTCCAGTCGAGCGCAGCGATCCGCTCCGCCTCGGCCTTCAGGGAGGCGGCCGCGGACACCAGCTGCGCGTGGGCCTCCTCCGCCAGCAGCCCCAGCTGCGCTTGAAGAAATGCCGAGCCATCCTTTGCCCACTGCCCCGGGCTCCACTCCTCCAGCAGCGCCCTCTGCACCCACTCCGTGAGCAGCAGCATCGTTGCCCTCTCCCGTCCCTCCCCGTCGAGAGAAACCGTGTCGCTCAGCCCGAGCCGCAGCAGCTGCGCCAGGCCGACCCCCGTGGTGTCCCCGAGGCACAGTCGCTGCAGCAACACTGGATCGCAGATGTCACGGCCCCCGGCGCCCTCCATGGCCAGGTCGCCGAGAAGGGACGCAAAGGCGGCTTTAGGCTCCCACCGCCCCGGTACCGGCTCCCACCAGCCGTCGGGGGAGCACACAAAGTGGCGACCCTGCACCTTCTCCAACCAGCCCTGCACGTCCTGGTCACACTGCCGCATCATATCCACCGAGGAGCCGGGCGGGCAGCGGCGCCGGGCAGCGGCGGCGGCGGCGGCGAGGACGTCCAGCAGCGAGAGCTCCGTGGAGCATTCCTTGTGCAGCGCCTTGCGGGCGGCGCTCGTGAGGACCTCCGCCCCCTCCTTAAGCCCACTCGCCGCAGTGCCCGCGCCCGTGCCCGTGAACAGCAGCTGCCCAAACCCGAACGCCACCTTCATCGTGGCGGCGACGGCGTGAAGCGCGCCGGGGCCGGGCAGCTGCGATAGCGTCACTTCCATCCGCGTGAGGCTGAGCTCGAGCAGCGCGGGGCTGCCGGGGATGTTGAGAGGCTGGGGCATCCGCGCGCAAAGTCGCCGCACGTCCTGCGCCTCCCCCGTCCACTTCTGCGCCTCCCCCGCCCACTTTTGCGCCACCTCCGAGTGCCTCACCGCCGGCAGCGCCAACAGCTGCATGCACCGCAGTGCGCCCACCAACCGCGCCCCGAGCGCCGGGTTCTGCGCATACTGCCGCAGCGCTTGGAACAGCACGCCCACCAGTTTCTTGATGCCATCTTGGGGCACTGCCGCCGGCTCCGCCCCCCGCCCCGCTTGCAGCGCCGCCCACGCCACCTGCTCAGCCGCCTTGTGCACGCTCGCCAGCTCGGCGTTTGCGCGGGCGGAGTTTGCCTTGCTGGCATAACACAACACCTCGGGGAGTCCTACGTTCTCTCCCACTTTCAGGAGCTCCTCCACGGGATCGAAGTCCGGGCTGTCGCCTGCGACGTCCACAGCGTCGTTGCACAGCTTCGCAGTCTCAGGGAGTTTCGCCGGGGAGTCCTCCACTTCCTCCGGGTGCTTCGCCGGATCCTGCTCCAAGTCCATGAAGTGGCCTGCGACGTCCTCAGCGTCGTTTCGCAACGTTGTTCGCCCACAGCCCATGATGAAGGCTGTATCTCCTTGCAGACAGCCGACCGACGGGCGAATGCTGTTGATTCACGAGGGGAACAGGACTGAAGCAGGGGGTGCAGCGCTTGTTCAACCGCCCAATGACCTGTCTCCGTCTCAGCAACCTGTCTCCGCCTGAATCACTATATATTTTGTACGCGGTGCCGGAGGCCTGCTGTCAGCGTCAGCACTGTTGAGAGCTCTTTAAGACGACCAAAATTTTAACGGTAGTAGCTCCTCTGGCCCAGCCCAAGCACTCTACTTCTCGCCTAGCCTCGCCGCGGTATCCTCGTGGCCGCTTTGAGCCGCGACATCCAGCGGCGTGTACTGAGTCTTATCCTCAGCGTTGCCGCATTGTACGAGGGTCGACCTGCTTCAGCGCACTGCGGAGGGACTCCGCCAGCGCCAGCCCGTCTGTGAGGCAGGCCGCGAGCCGCAAGAACTCCGCAGTGAGCTCAGTCGCGGCGCGCCGCCACCCGCTGTCGTCGTCGTCGCAAGCAGGCCGCGTGCTAAGCGTGAACTTGACCGCATGCATGGACGCCGTACGCGCCCACCGCGGCGCCCCTTGCCGCAAGAGCTCCTCACCATGGCTGCTACAATGGTGAAGCAGCGCCAACCGCCGAGCTCGTTCCTCGATGGTAGCCTGGCGCTCCTCCACCGCCGCCGCCCCGCGCTGCTCCAGGCCGGTGACCTCGCTCAAAATCCAGTCCAGGCTGCTGAGCACCTTCACCATGTCCTCACACGCCTGTACTGGGCCTGTGTTTGAGTCCTTTGGGCCGGTCTGCGAACCGCCGCCGCCGCCTCCTGCTGGCAGCGCCTCATTGCCCGTGCGCAGCTTCCCTCCACCAGTAAAAAGCGACGCGAACAGTGATGGGGTGCTGCCGGGCTGCTTCCCGGAGAGCCATGCCTCCAGGTCCTTCAGCGGCTCCTGCACGTGCAAGCTCAGCAGCCGGTCACACGCCTCGGCGCATTCCGCAGTCTCTTTGAGCAGCTGCGACACAGCATCCACATGCACTATGCCATCGTGCAGCACATCCATCGCGGCACCGTGTGAAGCTGCCGTGGCCGCCACCGCCGCATACGGCGCCTCTGCGCCTGCGCCCGCCTGACTTGCATGGAAGAGCATCTCGGACGTCAGCGTCTCGACGATCGTCTCGAACGATAGAGTCTTGATAAGGCGATCCACGACCCGCTTACCCAGCGGCCGCTGGAGGTCCGCCTTGAGTCGCACAAGCAGCTCCGCACCGCTCAAGCCTCAAGGAAGTGCCGCTCACGCTGCCGAGGACCTCCTCCACCTCCTCGCCGACGGCGAGGACCACGTCGCCGCCCAGCTCCGTCGAGAGCCTGGAGAGCTCGTGCAGCACAGCCTCCAGGGCCCCGCCCGTGTTCGCGCGGGCAGGGAGCAGCCTCGCGAGGGCCCGCAGGCTCTTCAGCTCGGCGCTGAGCTTCTCCAGCTCCGTCAGCGCAAGTGCCGCCTTCGAGAGCCTCAGCGAGATCAGGCGCGACACATCAGCCCGAGGCAACAGCGGCGCGACGTTTGCCTGGTTGCTCAGGTTGTCCACTGCGAGCACCTCCGCTTGCAACTCCTTCGACTCCAGCACCTCAGCCAGACCGGGCTCCAGTCGAGTCCACAGGTCCTGCAGCGTTTGCTGCGCCCGCGTGGCCGCCCGGTGTACTACTGCGGCCGCGACAAGGCGGGACTGCGAGGCGGGGTCTGACAACGGTGCGTCCAGCGAGCGCAGCACCTTGGACACGAGCTGCGCGAGATGCTGCCACCTTTCGGCGCTGGAGTGGACGCCCTTGAGCGCCTCGCGCACCGTGCCGACCGCCGCGCTGCAGCCTGCGAGCGCCGCCGCCGCCTTCCCACGCGCCGCCACGTCGCGCATACCCGCTCGCCGCAGGGCATCGTTTACGCACGTCGATAAGATCTTGGCCACGGCCGCCGACAGCTGCTTCGCCTGCATCGCTAGTGCTGCCAGCGCTGCCTTCAGGAGGCGCTCCAGCTCGTCTGCCAGGACTTCCGCACCACTGCCGGCACTTCCACTTTCTGGTTCACGAGCCTCCTCCTCCTCCAGGCTGCGCAGCACCACCTCCTGCGCCCACACCGTGAGGTCCACCAGCGCAGAGTGCTCTCCCTCCGCATCACCAGCTGTCTGCGAACCCAGCGCCATGAGGCCGGGAAGCCCAATCAAGTCCGCCCCGCCTAAGCACACCTCCTTCAGCAACTCGGGAGACAGCTGTGGATCCCAACGCATAACCCACTCCGCCACCAAGTCTGCCAGCGATGATGCAAACGCCGCCTTTGGCTCCCAGCGGCCCGGCACAGGCTCCCAACGGCCGTCTTGGTACCTGAAATGCTCGCTCTGCCGCTCCAGCAGCCACTTCTCCAGTGCAGCCCTCGGCCCACGGGGCTGGGTGAGCAGCTCCAGCTGCTGGAAGCACTCTCGACTGAGCCCCTGGTTCGCGGCGGTGAGCCCGGCGCCCACCGCCTGACCCATCCCTTTGAGCAGCGTGCCATAGCTGCCCACGGTGAGCGCCTTCACTGTCCCCAACATCACGTTGGCAGCCGCGGAGGCCACCTGCGTGGACAGCTTGTGCGCCGGGAGATGCACCAGAGTTAGTTGCACCTGGGACAGGTGCAGGTCGAGCATCGCTACACCCGCATGGGGACCCGCTGCGGAGTGAAACCTGCTGCTGCACAGCCGACGGAGCTTGTCAGCAGCCTTCCGCCACCGCTCCCGGGCCTTGCTCCTGTCGTCGTCGTCCTCGTCATCGCAGCTCCTCTCGCGGAGCAGCAGGCGGTGGGCGCAGCGCAGCAGGCAAACCAGGCGTGCGAGCCGGGAGCAGTTACCGGAGCAGCTCTTGGCCGCCGCAAAAACGGCGTCGAGCAGAGATGCCACGCCGTCGCTCGCTCCCCACGTCGACTGCTTGGCCTCGAGCAACACAACGTACAGCAGGGCAAGCACACGTGGCGACTCCTCAGAGTGGCCCAGGCTCAGCATTCGTGAGAGGGAGGAAGGCTCCAGGTGCAACAGCTTGCTCAGCGCCTCCTCCGCCCTCCGCGAGGTGACATCGTCCGTGCTTTCATGTTGTATATCCGCACGGCTCGAGCTCGAGCGATCTACCCCGACGTCCAGTTGCCTGCTGTTCACAGAATGGACGTCGCCGCTGTCTCCGCCCACGCAGGCCTTACTGGCGACAGCGAAGGTGGCGCGGTTGTCTGTGCCGACGTGTGGCTGATTGATAGTCGCAGTGTCGCTCGACACGACAGACAAACCAGTCACGACAGACAAACCAGTGTCTTTAGGCTCCGCAGGAGTGTCGTTGTGCAGCCCGGGATTGGTCCGTGGCGCTTTCATGCCGATTGCAGCCTTGCGGGTAGTGGAATTGCCACAGCCCATGACGCTTTCCGATGACCGAGCAGACAGCTAGCGCTAGAACAAAGCAGCGTTGAGGGCCTTAAGATCGAACAGCAGGTAATCTTCTAGCAGCTCCACGGTCTCCTTGTGGCCGCTATGTGCAGCGTTGTGCAGAGGTGTAATCACATTCTCATCCTTAGCGTTGACATCAGTGCCGGATGAAACTAGCTGCTGCACCCCTGTGAAAAGATTGTCTCGTACTGCTTGGCACAGCCTTGCGCTTGCAACTGTTGTTCCTGTAGCATCCTCAGCGCCTCCACGTGTCCCCTCTCCGCAGCCCAGTGCGCAGGCGTGCGGCCGCGCTTGTCGAAATCGCTGAGGTCCGCGCCGGCACCCTGCAGCATCCTCAGCGCCTCCACGTGTCCCCCAGCCGCAGCCGAGTGCGCAGGCGTGCTGCCGTTATTAGCAGCATGGCTGAGGTCCACACTGGCACCCTGCAGCATCCTCAGCGCCTCCACGTGTCCCCCACCCGCAGCCCTGTGCGCAAGCGTGCTGCCGTCATTGGCAGCATGGCTCAGGTCTGCGCTGGCACCCTGCAATGTCAATGTCAATGTCAGCTTTTGACGAAACGTGTGCATTGGAACCTCTTAAGCTCCACGCCCACGGGCCGCCCCGCCCGAATTTCGGGCCAAGACGAAGTTCCCTTGGTGGTGGGTATGGACGGGTGCCACCCCGCCTTAGAAGCTATGGCCGGTTGAACGGTGCAAGGGGTGTTACCCCCAAGCATAAACCTCTGGGCCAGCGCCATGAGGGTTGCCCCTTTAGTGGTCGCAAGAGACAGGGACAGTATTCCCACTGCCCTCCTAGCCAGGAGAGACAGCCCGCACACGAACCGTGGGGGGCTGGGTGGTGTACCCATGGCCGGAGCCTGTACCCAGTGCAGACATTCTCCGAAACAGCTGTGGGCGCTGCCCTGAGGCGGACGCCGCGAAGCGCCCGCCCCCTGGCAACGGTACAGCAATCTGCGCCCCCCCAAAAAGGCAGGATAAAAGAGTTGGCCTACATGAGTTGATGACCTCCCAGATGATTGAGCCTCGAACTCGATGACATGATATGAGTGGATGACCTCCCCAGATGATATGAGTGGATGACCTCCCCAGATGATTGAGCCTCGATGAGCGCGTTGCCTCGCACAGTGGCGCCCCCTCCCTCTTTAGTTGAGCGGCGCGAGTGGTGTTACCCCCAAGCATCAACCAAGGAGCTCGGAGGAGCCTTGCCATGCGCCCGCCCCTTGCCCAGAGACCCTTGCACGCGTCACCCAAGAACACCTGCAGCGCATTGCAATCTCGGGTCCCACCCATGAACACCTGCGGCGCATTGCAATCTCGTGTCTCCCCAGTCCAGGTTGCGCCCCTTCCCACGCCCTGCGGCCCCCCTCCTCATGGAACGCATAGCGCCCTGAGGGCCAGAAAGTGTGTGCCGCCAGTCAGGAACCAAAAACCTACATCCCCAAGGAAAGGGCAAACCTCCCCAACCACCCCCAGATGCGCACCGCACTTTGTCCCCCTACTCCCCCAGCATGCACTGCAGGGGGGCATGCACTGCAGGGCAAGGTGTCCGCACAGGTCAGTCATCCTCAAAGTGCGGCATCATTATCTTATATAGAAATACTTCAGTGTTCTCTAGTCGGGTGCGAGGCGTGACGTGGCCATCAGAATGCTTTATGGGTTGCCTGCCACCCCCAAAAGACGGTCCATCCTGCGCTACATGCAAAGCCCTGCGATTCACTGCCCGCACGGAGCAGTACAGCAGGTCGCGGGTGCGGGGCGGGACTCTCCACCAATACGGCACCTATCAGTGTGTTTCAACGACAATATGCTTTCTTAGGGAGAGCCCGCCAATCCTGCCGCCCCCCTCCCTGTGCACTGACACCACACGGGGTGCCCGGAGCGGGGAGCAGCCGGGGGCAAGAGGTTACCCGCCGCAGCTGTGAGCAAGGCCGCTTTGTCCGTCTCCTCCCGCATCTCACGGTCCGCCTGCAAGCCGCGCAAGGAGGGGGGAGGGAGCAAGGGAGCCACAGGCCGTGCCGGGGACAAGGAGGGGCGGGGAGGGGCAGGACACAGCAAGGCAGGCAAAGAGGGTCTCCACAGGCAGAGGCAGACGAGAAGGAGCGCAAGGAGGGGCAAGGGGGAAGGTGAAATCCAGTTGAGGCGACCAAGCCCGCAGCCTGCTGCCAGAGAAGGGGACAAGAGGCAGAGGGGGGGGCTCCAAAGCAAGCCTCGCGGTCACCCAGAAGCCAAAAAGACGCCACACCGCGCATCACCACAGCGCGCATTATGCAAAGGCCAATCAGAGCACCACAGCCGTGTCGCAAGCTCAGACCAAGCACACCCCCAGCCAAGCCGCATGTTCAAGTCCCGCAACCCACCCCAGCCACGGCCCAAGCTCGCCCCAAACCCCACTCCCCAGGCGTGCCACACGCCCAAGTCCTGCGCCACACCCGAGCCATGCCGCAAGCTCAGGCCATGACCCGCACCCCCAGTCGCGCCGCATGCTCAAGCCCCGCCCACCCCCCCCAGCCGTGGCGTGATCAAGCCCTGACCCAGACCCCGGTCGCGCCGCAAGCTCAAGCCACGCCCCACTCCACCAGCCGCGGCGTGCTCCCACAACCCAGCCGCGCCGCATGCTCAAGCCCGGCCCCACCCCCCCAGCCGTGCCAAATGCTCAAGCCATGCCCCTCGGCCCCAGCCGTGGCGTGGTCAGACCATGCACCACACCCAGACACTCCGCAAACTCGGGCCACGCTCCACACCCCCAGCCGTGCCGCAGGCCCAAGCCCTGCACCACACCACCAGCCGTGTCACATGCTCAGGCCTTGATCCACACCCGAGCCGTGCCAAAGCTCAGCCATGCACCACACCCAGCCACTCAACAAAACTCGGGCCTCGCTCAACGCCCCAGCCACACCGCATGCTCCGGCCCAGCCCCACACCCCAGCCGCGGCTTGTTCAAGCCACGACCCACTCCCCAGCCTCGCCGCCTGCCCAGGCCCAGCACCACACCCCCAGCCGTGCCACATGCTCAGGCCCAGCCCCACTCCCAAGCCGTGCCACATGCTCAAGCCATGCACCACACCAGCCGCTCCGCACATTCTGGCAACGCTCAAGCCCCAGCTGCAGCGCGCACTCATGCCATGCACCACACCGTCCACACACACATTCTGGCAACGCTCGAGCCCCAGCTGCAGCGCACACTCAAACCAAGCACCACACCAGCCACTCCGCACATACTGGCACCGCTCCAGCCCCAGCTGCAGCGCACACTCATGCCATGCACCACACCACGCCACTCCGCACACTCTGGCGCACACTCTGGCTCGCCCAGCCTCCGAGCGGCCTGCCAGGGCATGCACGACCAACTGCGGACAAAGGAAGGGGCGCGCAAGGCAGGGCACTCAAGACCAGGAGAAGGAGCCACACAGAGAGAAAAAATAATAAATATTACTTACAAGGTCCGGTTCTACCTAGCCTACAGGGCACAGGGCCCGTCACAGAGGCGAGCTAGAGGCGATCAAGGCAAGAAGGGCAAGGATTGGAAGAAGGAGGAAGGGGCACCAGGGAAATCCACACCGGGCGGGTGGGCGCTCCTGGTTATGTAGGTCTCACACCCCGACCGCGCCCAGCACCCAGGCCATGCACCACGCCCAGAGCCACACAACACGCGCAACCCACACATCACACCCCACGCATGCTCCGTGCTCCGTGCAACGCCCCCCACGATCCCCGGACTGCAGCCATGCAAAAGCACACCAACGATCCCCAAGCAAAAGCCACGAGCCACGCCACACAGAGAAAAAGCCTCCAGCGCCCCACACCCAAGCCATGCAGCACACCCCCGCCGTGTTCCACACTCAGGCAATGCAGCACCCCCTTGCCGTGCCCCACGCAAAGGCCATGCACCGCACCTTTGCCACACCCCGCCCACAGGCCATGCGCCACCTCCTCGCCACTTCCACACAAAAGCCATGCGCCACACCCCCGCCATGCCCCATACTCAGGCCACCAAAGCGCCAAACCCAAGCCGCACCCCACGCTCACGCCATGCACCACACCCAGCCGTGTCCCACACTCAGGCCGCCGATGCGCCACACCCCAAGCCGTGTCCAACACTCAGACCATGCGCTACATCCAAGCCGTGTCGACACTCAGGCCACCAATGCGCCACACCCACGCCGTGTCCCACAGAGGGCAAAGCGCCCCAGCCGCGTGGCGCCGTCCGGGTCACACCCCTGTACGCCCGCAGGCCACATCGGGGCTCAGTCCAGACCCAGCCCTCGCGCAGCGCCACGCGGCCGTCTCGCCACACGGCCTCGCCCCCGGAATGCTATGCCCTCACCTGGCCCGGGGGTGACGCCAGTCAGAAGGCACCACGTCCAGCCGTGTCCCACACTCAGGCCGCCGATGCGCCACACCCAATCCACACCCCATGCTCACGCCATGTGCCACACCCAAGCCGTGTCCACACTCAGGCCACCGATGCGCCACACCCAAGCC
>LGRX02014616.1:0-47843 GCA_001247695.2 Cymbomonas tetramitiformis | reverse complement strand
CTGTGGGGCTGGCGGCGGGGTAGTGCCTGGCGGGACGGCCGGTGCCGGCGGGTCTGTGGTCTGCGGAGCTGGCGGCGGGGTAGTGTCTGGCGGCACGACTGGTGCCGAGGCTCGCGACTTCTGACTCTGAGGGCTCGGGACGGTGGGGATTTTTGGTCCCGGCGGCTGCTCGGTGGAGGGGCCACTTTCAGCACCAGGCTGACCGACTGCTGCGACCTGGTCACGCCAACGCACTCGCTTACGCCGTGCTCGGGGTCGTCGCTCCGCGACCAGACCCCGGCCCTGCTGGAGCGCCGCGGCTGCCTGCGCGTGCCAGGTGGGTGGCTTCCCGGCCGCGTGATCCTCTATCGCCTGTCTACGCACCGCTGGCGGAAGCAACGCAAACGCTCCGTTCGCCTCCTGCTTGCTAGCGAAAACGCTGAGAGGGTCAGGATGATCCCCGGCCTCGTCGACCGTACTCGCAAATCCCTGTGGCCTAATATCCTCGACCACCGCCCCTACTCTCTGCAAATGACACGCTCCTTCCACGTCACTATAGCCGGACTCGGAACTGTCCGAGCCCAACCCTCCCGGCCCCTCAGACTCCTCAGCTCCGTCCGGCACCGTTGCGCTGGGACGCACGCTGACTTCACTATCCTCGGACCCGGAGGAGGGTTCTGACGCTAGACCTGCTACAACATCGTTGGGGGAATCTTCGTCGGAGTCTCCCCCCCCCTTGTTGCAGGCCAACGCGCCAAAAGTCCCATCGGGGCCGAGGTAGACGACGAAAGCTTGCTCCTCTCTGTTTCGGAGGGTCCGCAGGTCCCGGCGAGCTCGACGTTGGCTCAAAAGGACTCCCTGTACCAGTGCCTTTGCCGTGTCCTTGGACCGACTGGGGTCCGGGGACCCCGGCGAACAGCCGGTGATGACGACCTCTTCCCTGCCCTTGGTGAACCGGACCGAACCCCAGTTCGTATAATCCAGTGTAACCGGGGAAAGGTTCGCCAGCCAAGGACCTCCCAGGATGACATCCACCTTGAGGTCGAGGGGCATTACCCGAAGCTCAACCTGCTGGCCGTAAGACCCCTTCGACGTCTCAGCAAGGATCTTGGGCCTGATGCAGGAATTAGCATCATATGTGGTGCCGTCAGCCACTCGAACCCGCATGGCTTGCTCGTGGCGCACCGGCTTGACGCCGGAGAGCTTCTGCAGTGTACTCTTTGAATCCACTAACACCTTGACTCTGACGCCCGCAATCCAGGCCCAAAACAGCAACAACGTCGGTGTGCGACTGTGCCTGTCGAAGCTCCTCGGGCGCGCTCCCATCGAGGACACCGCTGCCAGGGACTCACACCAGCTCGGACTGATATCGCCGTCCTGCATTATGCAGTCCAGGCGGGTGACTGACGTCTCTGCGTCGGAGTCACAGTCCGGGAGGCAGTAAGTACATGCGTCCGCTAGCAGGCCGATGGCGACTGCCTTCTGGACTGCACTGCGCTCCGGGAAGTCTGGGGGGGACACCGCGACTTGGACTGACGCTGCAGCCAGTTTAGCCGCTATGTGCTTTCTGACTTGCTCGTCCCGGTGCATCAGCTCATTGTCTTGCTGAAGTTCCCTATTCTCCCTTTCCAACTCCTCCTTTACGAAGGCGTGGAAGTCCGCATGGCGTTCTGTTGAGGTAGAAGCCGGGTCCCTACCCTCCAACTCGTACCTGCGCTGCAATCGAGAGGTTCGAAGCGCCTTGTCTTCAGGAGTCAGCCATGGTCTGCGTTTCGGGCCCAAAGCCTGGCGAGCCCTGCTTCGGGTCAACCACGGCCGACTGGGCTTTGAAGTTCTCTCTGGTGGTGAGAGTTCTTCTCCCTCAGCAGGCTTGGGTTTGGCAACGCGAACAAACCGTCCGAACTCCTGATCCAAGATGGCTTTGCGTCGGCGATTGAACTCGCGCACCCTGACGAGCCGCTTCAAGCGCTTATCTAACTCTTCTCGATTCAGCTGGGGCTTACTAGTCGTGGGTCCAAGCTTCTGGCTCATCCGCCTTTGACCTGCCCTCCAAAGCGCAAGGGACTTGACCGGTCGGACCTCTGACTCTTCCAGCTTTAGATACCTTTCTAGCGCCCTGATGGCGGAACGCAGGCGAGCACTTGGCTGCTGGGCCTGAAAGGCTTTCCTAACTCTGGGGGTAAACGCTGAGCTCTGAACTTCCAGTGCCCGCGAACTCTCGCAACATCCGACCCCTGGTTCTCCAGGTGCTGTTGGTAGACTGCCCGTGGCTCAACTGTGTGGCTCGACCGGTTTTTATCCCGGGTGTCCGCACCGGTGATCCAACAGAGCAGCTCCCACGGCTCCTCGGGACGCGGAACTGAGGCGGTTGCCGGGGTTCTGGCGGACTTCCAGAAGTTCGCCTGCTCTCTCTGGACGCGTTGCTCGACCTGTTCCCGCTCAGGAGGCTCTGGGCTTCCCGTGCGGGTGGCGGCTAGCATGTCCAAACCTTCCTGCTCATACTTCTCGACTCGACTCTGGCTCTTGAGGTGGCGCCTGGCGC
The DNA here is from genome assembly GCA_001247695.2 of Cymbomonas tetramitiformis. Classification (NCBI taxonomy): domain Eukaryota; kingdom Viridiplantae; phylum Chlorophyta; class Pyramimonadophyceae; order Pyramimonadales; family Pyramimonadaceae; genus Cymbomonas; species Cymbomonas tetramitiformis. The sequence continues at coordinate 45,322 of LGRX02014616.1, read as the reverse complement.
TGCCACTAAGGTGTCTCCCACACCTTCTCCACCTATCACGCAGCACCTGCATCGCTGTGGACGCCGGCGCGGGGCCCTTTTGTCCCCCTGACCCCGCAGTGACGGGGCCCGCGCCCTTTACTGCGGGGAGGACGCCCCGGGCTGGGGAGCGTCCTCCTGGACAAAATCCAATCCGATGGCAGACAAAGCTTCATCCACCGACTCGTCCCCTATCAACGCCAGGGTGTCCTCCAGGAGGCACTTGGCCCACTCCTTCGGGCGCTGCTTCGCCTGCGGACAGTCGCGGGCATAATGGTCCATGCTCTTGCACAGACGGCAGCCCTCGTACTCTGGGGAGCCGAGTCGTTGCCCTGTGGGTGTCGGAGTGCCAGCGGATGTCGCCATGGCTAGCAGCTCCTCCGTGACATCTACGTGGGCCAGCAGCTGGACCGAGCGGCTCGTCTTATCCTGGCTCTGCCGCAACTCCCGCTCAGCCTCTATGGCCCAGGTCAGGAGTTCGTGGCGGCCTTTACTGGCCGTCCGGCTCAGAGTCAGGACCGAAGAGCCTTTCCTCTCGGCTATAAGGAAGACCTTCCTCCTTATCTCCGGTATCAATCCCGTAAGGAATATCTCCAGCAGCTCCTCTTCCGGCACCGGAGAGGTGAGCTCGTGGGCAGCCAGCATACTCACGATGTCGTGAGCAAGGTGCACCCCGTCCCAGAACTCGCGGACCGTGCGAGTCTGTCTGTCCTGACTTTGGCGCACGCGACGCAGGAACGGACCGATCGACGCCGTTTCCCCCTTGTCGGGCATCACCAGCTGCGCCAAGGGGACCACTATGACGTCCAGGGTGAGGTTCTTACCTTCCCGAGCCTCCGTCCACACCGAAGAAAGCTCGCGGTACTCGGAGCTGAGTGCGCCGAAGCAGTGTCTGGCCACTTCTGACAGCAGGGAGTGGTCCGACAACACCTTCTCCTCACCCCCGCTCTCCAGACGCGCCATCTCCATGGCGTAGCGCACCGGCTCCAGTTCCCGAACCTCCCTGACCTGCCGAACAAATCGGAGGAGCCGACCAAAGACGTGGGACGACCCCTCCACCTCTGTGTGGTATTTGTCCACTGCCTTCTCCATGGCTCTGAGGGCCTCCTTGAGAGCGTGCTGCTCGTCCTTACGACTGTAATGGCTTCGGGGCTCCCTGTAACGAGAGGAAGACGAGAAGGTGAACTGGCTGTCGCCATCCCCGTCCTCGCCATCGCCGCCAGGGTCCTCGCCCGGACTCCCCGGGCCTCCTGGCCCTCCAGGGTCACCGCTCCCCGAGCCTCCAGGACCACCATGACTGCTGGCACCGGGCATCTCCGAAAGCTCGTTTGGCTCCGAGTGCTCCAGTTGAGGGACCATCCCCCCCCGTCTCCCGGTGTGTCTGCCGCCGTAGGAAGCGGAGGTGGCATCACAGCCGGAAAGTGGTCGAAAGCACCGGGCCACACGTCCGCGGCGCAAAACCCACACACCGGCAGGTACACCTTTTTCATGAACGCCACCACACTTTTCTTAGCGCTTGCCTGACACGCCCACATACGCACCGGGCTCTCCTCGTGCCCGCACCCACAGCGAGCGCAGCTCTCTGCGACGGACGCCAAGGCTGTCGTGAGACTGTGAATCACCTGGGCCCCGAGGACCCTGTCCTCGTCCGAGACTCTTGCCTTCAGGCATTGCCTGATCTGACTGGCAGGGTGCAAGCACCCGGCGACCTGACCAAGGGAGCGATACCTACGAGCGGCGTCGTAAAACAGGCGCTGGGCTTCGATCCCCGGGTTGGCATACCCGACCACGTGTTTCCGGAGGGCGTCGCAGACTTGTATAGGAAGGGAAACAAAGTCCCATGAGTGCGGCGGAAGCGATGTCACGCCCGCGCGTGACTCCTCCGGAGGGCTTTGAACGCCCCGGTTCTCGACGTCACAGGTGACGACGGAAGTCGGCTCTACCAGCTCATGTCCCTCTCGGGAGATGGGCGTCTCCTGAACCGGACTCGACGCTGCCGCTGAGGGCCCTCGAGCGTCTGACTCCACGGGCCCCGGGGGCGAAGCCTGAACCAGGGCGAGCCTTTGGACTTGTGACTCTATGACCGCCTGCAGCCTCTCCTCTAGCTGGGCCTCAGCTGCTGCTCGCCGCTCATCAGCAGCTACCTGCTGAGCGACGCTCTCGTCGACAGCCAACTGCCTGGCAGTCTCCCGGGCCTCTGCGGCCAGCCGATCTGCAGCCCAGCGCTCTTCGACAGCGCGTTGCTCGGAGGCCCTGCGTTCCTCGGCAGCGCGCTGATCGGAGACCCTGCGCTCCTCGGCAGCTCTTTGACTCTCTTGGAGTTGCCGAGACAGCTGTTCCAGGCGAGCCTCGGCAGCCGCCTCCCGAGCTTGCGACTCCTTCTGCCAGGCTTCCTTCAGCTCTCGCAGGTCCTGACTGTTCCTGCTCGAGGTGGACTCCGGGGACGACGACGTGTTCCCTGAGGAAGTCGGACCGGGGTGCGGGGCCGAGGGTGCTCGACTGGGCTTCCGGGTGCGAGGCACCGGGCGACTGGGGCCGCTCGGCTTAGGCGCCTGAGTCCTGGGCCTCGGACGTTCCGCGGGATGCTCTTCCTCCGATGAGGACGAGAGGGGAGCAAACCGGTTCGACCAGTTCCCACCGGGGGCTGCGGAACTCGGAGGTGCTGTACCTGACTTCCTAAGACCCCTGTGTGACTCCCGGGTGCGGCCGCTCATTCTGACGGCCGCGACCGACCGCTCTCCTTACCTCCTGGAGGTCCACTCCTCGGCGTACTAGCTCCCCTGGTCTGCTGGCGTTGATGGCAAAGACAGATAATCTACACCTCCCGAGGGAGTTGTGAGGGTCCTCGCGCTTTTGCTGCATCAACCCCCTGGACTCGGAGACTGACTGCTGGTGGATCTCCAGGCGATAAGCGCCATCCTCGGAGAGCCCATGGTCCTTGAGCTGGAACCACATTAGCCCTGACAGCGGGTGGTCTTTCCCCAGGCGCTTTAGGCCTCGACGGATGTCTTGCCACATAGACTCCTGGTCGGAATCCGAGCAAGAGCTGACACCGGATGAGGTTCCCGCCTTTCTTACTGGACGGCGGGCACTCGTTCCCTGGGACGAGTCCGAGCTGACTGGGGTCGTCCTGGGGAGCCGGCGCCACTCGCGAAGACACCTCCTGCCCATCTGGGTCATCCGGTGTCTCCGGGCTCCAACCCACCAGGTGCTCCTCTCCTTGGCGAGCATCGTCTGCTGGTGCCATGCCATGAAGACAGCTCCAGCTTGACGTCTGCCTCTGCGCCACAGACCCTGTGTCTGGACGACATGCTGGCGCCATGCTGCGAAAGCGGACTCGACTCGGCACCGACTGCCTCTGTCAAACAGGCCCTGAAGTTGGGCGACCTGCTGGATGACGTCATTCCACGCTTGGAATGCCAGGCGCTGGAGTTCGCGCTGATGCGCTGACTGGTCCGTCCTGGCCTTCCATGCGACCCACGCAAGCCGCGCGGTTGCGCGCTGACGAGCTGGCAGGGAGACTCTCGCACGTCGTTGCGCTGAATTCAGCGCCCAAGTGCTCCATTGACGGAGGGCCAATGCGAGCATGGATTGACGTCGCTCTCCTCGCCAAGCCGGATTGGGCCGGATGCGAGACTCGCGCCCCCGTGACTGGACGACGTCCAGCCGCTCTGGGCGCCGGACATCATCAGACTCCCCTTCTGCAGGGGGGCTCCAGTCACTGGCTCGGTAAATCTCAAAGCGCCCTGGGGCGCTGATGAGATTTCCTTGCTCGCTCCCCACGAGGGGAGAGAGGGAGGACGCTGCCGGTCCCGACGTCGGTTCCTGACGGACGACCCTACTGCTCGCACTCCTGCTGGACGCAGGGAGTGGGGAGAAGGGAGCTGCCGAGGGGTTCAACCCCTTAGCAGAGCGGTCCGAGTCCGACCCGGAGCTGGCGCCTGCCGCCGGTGGTGCCGGAGCTTCGGGCGACTTACGCTTCCGGCGCGCCGGCTGCCGTAGCGCCGAGCTCAATGCGAGCTCGGATACTGGCTCAGCCCCACTGACTCTCGCTGGTGAAGGGGTTTTCGGTGGTGAGGCCCTGGGGGGCCCACCAGACAACCCTGGAGGGGCTCTCAGGGGCGTGCGCGCCGGTGTAACCTCGAGGGCTTCACCGCCGTATTGGCGTGCAAGCGCACGCCGCACTCCCCCCCCCTCTCACGGGAGCGCCAATCCCGGCTGTCTGACCCGCCAGCCGCGCCCCAGAACTCCCCAGAGCCTGGGCCGACCGACAGGCCCGCAGCGCGAGACCCCGACCGACCGGACCCCACGGCTGAGCCGGGGGCGGCGCCGGCCCGACCCCCCCCCACGACGGCCCGACCGACCGAGGCATTCCTCTTCATCCGAGTACATTGGCATTGTATGCGTGCTATGCGTGAGATCTAATTAGCTAAAGCCGAAAGTGCCACACGACACACGTGGCGACTAGCACCCGCCGATCCAGAAATTCACCACTTGCGCCCGAGCACAAGCAGCTACACCGGCCGAGGCGCGGAGATTTCCGGAAAAGAGGATTCTAGAAAACTAAAGTCCCATGGGGAACATCACACGTTGCACGCTCGTGAATTAACCAATCGAAAAACGGTTGGCGTGGCAACTAGTACCCGCTTCCAGGAATTCGCTACTTGCGCGCGAGCACAAGTAGACACACCGGCCGAAGCGCGGAGATTCCCGAATAGGGGGGACTAGAGGGCCAAATTAAAGGTAGGCGAAATCTCGAACCAACTCCGAATTTCAGCAAAAGCCACGCAAAATTCAAAAATTTGCGCAGCGCTTCCGCCGCGAAGGGTCGGATTTGCCGAAAAACTGAGACGATTCCGATTTCCCGATACCTGCGAGTCCAAAACACGGCTATGCGTGCTATGCGTGCTATGCGTGCTACCAAGGCAACGCGCGCACCTCAAAAGATTGTCGTCGGGCTAGATTCCTCCACACCGACGCGGCTCCAAGCGACCTGGAACCCTCAAACCCACACACCACCGCGCAACAAGAACGAAAGCACAGGCATTCTCGATTTCGTAGTGTCGCACCTCGCTAGCTAGTCGCGCAAGGCGGGGCGGGTATGATCAGAATTCGCGCTAAAAAGACAGGGAAGCAACGTGAAAACACGAACTAATTACCATTTTGTAGGAGTCTCCACTCTTGCTTATCTCTTCTTTACGGTTTCGGACTTATTCTATCTACACTTACTAAACGACCGCACGAGGTATGATTACGCTTGGTCAACTAAAAGACTTCGGTTTCGTAAATCTTATTAGTTATGCTTTTGCTTTCAAGTGCATGCTTTCAATACACAATATACAGCAGTTACGGCTCTTACTTTTATGTTACACTTTTCAATTCAGTTCTCATCTCCGAAACGGGTTACACTTAGAGTTCTTATACATTCAGGAACTCTTTCCATAACTCAACTGTACTGAGTACTCCGTACAACAGGCTAGGCACCTCACATCAACATCATTCTGATCGGTCCTACTGTACTCCGTACTGAGTACTCTTGCGTTTTATACTTAGCCGTTTTTCTTGCTCTTGTGCTTGCCTCCTAGCACAGCAGGTTGGACCGTTTGTTGTGTGGTTTATGGGTTTCGTTGGATTTTTGCCGCTCTCGGCATCATTCTAGGCCTAGCAAGGACGTGCGCTCATTTGGGTTCGCTGGGACGTCGGATTTGGTCGCCTGTGCGACCAGTTGTTGCGCTCTTGAGGCACGCATCTATCGTTACCTCTTTCTTTGTGGCTTATGGTGTTATCATCTTTATCGCGACTCTCATTAGGTCACGTTTTGGAGAAGAACTCCGTGGAGTGTGGCCACGAGTTAATTTTCGTTTAGCACAGGATCGCTTGTAAGTTTACGTTGGATTTCTTGCTTTGGAGAGGGCGTTGCAGCCGCCTTGGGGTGTCCAACGGCCCTGTGGTTCGGATTTCCGGCTTCGCTTGGCGACTCAGCGTGACATTCTTTATTGCATTCTTCGCGTGATGCCGCTTTGGTTTTTTCCACGTTACCGCGTCTTACGCATTTGTAGAGCGATTAGTTTTGACTTTGCTTGACGTGGTTTCTTTGGTCGCTATTGGAGGAATGGGGGATGTTCTGTGGCTCGCTCCCTGCGGGCAGATTTTCTCCGCTGGGACCTCTGGCTTATTTCTACATTTTACTCGTGAGACTTATTATGGACTCCTGGTATGTTGAAAACGTTTTCACCCGGTGGGTGGTGCTTTGGCGCTTATATTGCTTATCTACTTCGCCCTTCATCATGTTGTGGGCTTGGGGCCACTTGCGATGGATTGGCATTCCTTCGTAGGCGTCTGTGTTGCTGCACGTTGGGTGGTGCTTGTGCAGGGGTTTCTCTTTCGTTGGCGTGTAGTATCGTTGGCAGGAGTGGTATGGATTGGTCGACGTTGACACCATTTGTTATCAGCTAGCTCTCCAGTAGTCCACACGACCTCTCTGACGTCGAGGATGTTCCTGTATTTCGTTGGCACCGCCGATCTGTGGTCATGCACTATTTGGTCTCTGGCATGTACGTCCACTACTTTGACGACTCGCCTTTGGCACGGCGGGCACGGCGTCGATTTGGTTTCATCTATTCAGCTTCTGTTCAGTTTTACATTTTAGGATCGCCGTTGCTCGTGTACTCTTGCGGTCGGTGGTGCTTATCCGGCTGTGCACCGGCATTTTGCGGCGGGGATTCTTTTCTTTTAGCAGTTGCAGCACTAGCATGTTCCGATCTTGGATTGCGTTTGATTATAGCGTACCTGGTTGCCACGAGCTCCCGGCTCGTGCATCTTGCATCTCACCTGACTGCCTAGCAAAATAACTCATCACTAAAACATTTAGCTAGCCAGGGTGGTGTTGGTCACTCGTGTCTGTCCCACCTCATCTGAGGTGGTGTGCCGGATATGACACGTTGACTGTCATTTCGTCATCTGTCATATCCGCTGTCAGTTTCGGTGTCCAGAAGTGACCAACAACTCTCGTGCTATTTAACTTGCCAGTCCGTATGTCTCTGCTTCTAATATCATAATATTCCGAGTATGTAGCCTGCTCCAACGTTCCGACTTGCATTGACCCTCTGTCCACTGGTAATATTATTAACTCACGTCATAATATCCAGTATCTGTTGCAGGTCAAAAGAGGGATGCAAATGGATTTGTACTGCACACCACTTGTGCACCGCGGCTCACCCCAAATCTTCTGAAGCGTTGGGTAGGCCGCACTCTTGGACACCATCCCATGAAGGAGATTCCTGGGAGGCCTGGTGACGCTAGTCCATGCCAGTGGTGTGTAAGTTTCGATCCACCCATGCATATAATGGAAAGCCGGCCATTCCTATTGACAGGGCTCCCAAGTCTCGCTTCGGCTGCCAAGAATGTGCAGTGTGGCTTTGTGGCCCTGCGTGCTGGAATGAGTTTCATCACCTCGTGTAGAGAATATATTCCTCAGATGTATGAGCCAAGCACTTTGTGTAAGACAACCACTTGATATTTCTTATTACTTTTGATATTGATATTTGATATTGTTTATTACTACTATAAGCATCATGTAGTGCTAACTACACACGGAACGACACCGGGCAAGTTCGGCACTTTAATTTATAATAACACAGGAATATTGTTATATGGGCATATGCCATTTCATGAACTCAAAAATGGTCGGAGTCGTGCACCCAACGTTTAAAAACCATATTGAGATGTATGTTATGGGATATGAATGCTCACATATGTGTTTTTAATATTTAGGTTGGTCCCCTACATGCTCAATGAGGGCCCATCATTTCTGCAGAAAATACATACCCTACGTTTTTTACACACAAAAAAGTGAACTTGATCCTTCAAAGGTGGGTATTTTTTTCATGGAGTCCCTTTGGGGAACCCATATAGATGTTATCTTATGAGAAGTTCAAGGTTTAAACCACGAAATGAAAACCGTGGTTTAAACCAAGGTGTCATCACTGCGTTTCGCGGACACGATGGAAAGAATTTTCGATCGGACGCTTCGTTTCGGATTTTTGATCGTGAGACCCGAAATTTCGTGGTTGAGACCTCGGTTGAGTTTCGCTATGAAAATCTCGACCACGGTCGAGTTTTGTGGTTGAGTTCGATTTTTCATAGCGAAACTTGGTTAGCGAAGGAATATTTTGTACACGTCTGCGACAGCGTGTGAGCCGACGTGTCTGGTAACGTGAGACACTTTTTTACCTCGGTCGAGTTTCGCTATGAAAATCTCGACCACGGGGGGGGGCTTGGTCGAGATTTCGTGGTTGAGTTTCGCTATGAAATGGCGAGTTCGTCAGCCATCGTCATCCACATGCAGCAGATGTAGAATTGAAAAATCAATTTGGGAAATTCACAGATCGACTCGAATGACGCGCTCGTGTAACCGAGATGTCGAAAATTCGTACTGAACTCCCAGTACTGAACTCCCAGTACTGAACTCCCAGTTTAAAAAACTATCATAGGAAATTACAAGTTTGAATTTTGCACGTCTGCTGTAAGATATTTTTCAGCGCCGCCATGAGTGAATCTTTAAAAGACCTTATTGCGAAGTTGCAATCCCGTCTCGAGGGAGACCTTTCCCAAGATGAAAGCGCGTTGCTTTCTCAACTCAACTTCATCCCCACGCAAACCCAAACCCAAACTCCTTGCCCTAGCGACAACACTAGCAAGTCTCCGCAAAAGAGCAAACCTACAAGCGACGTTGTGGATGATCCGGAATCTGAGGGTGAGCTTGGAGACGACGATTTTACGCAACAATCCCGCAAACCCGCGAAGAAAGCCAAGAAGGCTAAGGCGACAAGGTGGACTTGGGACGAGGCTTCTACACTTTGGCTCATTGACTGCATTGAGCGCCATCCCAACTGTCAGGGAAAGGTCAATTTCCCAAAACAAGTGAAGGACGCTTGGAAACACGTTCACGAAGAGGTTATCGAGAAGCACCCTTGCGTTGGAACTATGCAGCAATGCAAGAATAAGTGGAGCTCCTTGAAGAAGCGTTACAAGGAGATTCGCGACGACCAACAAGGCAAAAAGAAGCACACCACTGGGACCACCAGGTAAACATATTTGCCCATACACTTCCTGTATTTGCATCATATCATATTCACTCTTGTGTATGCGGTGTTCCACAGGGCCCATTTGGACCCCTCGACCTACAAGATCTTCACAGCACTTCACGCGATCTTGGGAGCTGACCAAGCCTCTGCCCCATCTTACATTATTGATGGGGCAGAGGCTGTGCACACCGCGCCTGAGGCTTCTGACCCCTCCAGTGTGAGGACTCCTGCTTCTGGTGGCAAGGCCCCAGGGAGCGCCCAAGCGGTCCAGACACCTGCTCCTAGAGCAAAGCGTCCCACCCCTAAGGTACACTCTTCCGCATATTGCATGTTCTTTGTCATGTTCTCCGATCGGTTCACTATAGGCATTCTTCCATTGTGCACTAGTGCTCCTCTCCGATCGGTGCACTATTACCCTTGCATGTGTCTCACGCATCACACACCCTACAGGTGAACATCGAGTCCTCCCCTGATGGGGAGGACGAGTGTGTAATGTTCTCGGACGAGGACGAGGCGGAAGAAAACGAGGCGTTCGATGCGCGGGGTGCGAACCTCAAGCGGGGTCGTTCCGTGGAGGAGCGTTCCGCCACACGTGCTCACGCGAACTAAGCCCGCAATGTTGTGAAGACGAGGGAGGCCCTTCGTCCTTTCATGAAACACATGGAGCGGGTTGAACGAAAGCGGGAGGAAGCTCAGACAGCACAGGCCGCATTGCAGCAACAACGGCACGAGGAGTTCCTGCGGTTCCAAGCCCAAGCACAAATTGAGTCCTCCTACTACATTTGCACCGCCATGGGGCATAAGATGCCCATGCCACCCCACATGCTCGAGCGGATGAAGGTCGAGGCCGCGGCTGCCGCGGCCGCAACGGTTCCTGCCGCCGCTGTGCCAGCCAAGGAGGCACTCCGCAAGGCCTCTCCCGCTCCTCCTCCTGCGGGTGCCGCCGCAGCTGCTGACCCTCCAGCTGCTCCTGCGGTTTCCCCTGTGCCTTACAATGGCTACGACGAAGGTGTGTGCCCCCAAACCCTAACCCTCCCCCCTATATAGTGTGCACACCAGTCACACTACAAGAGTGGTTTCTACCCCAGATACCTCACTTTTGTGCACACCGCCTCACACCACCCACCTCCTCAAGTTAGGGTTTCCACTCATGCCAAAGCGTAAGAACACAACCGTGATTTGTAACACCGAGGGATGCACATTACTTGCTGCTCGAGGAGGAGTCTGTTGGACTTGCTACGCACCGCCCTCTCGTTCGTCAGAGGCACGCCGAGTTCGCCGCACGATGCACGCCGCCGTGGCTACCCTTGCTTTCATGCCGGGCATGGAGGAAACACGGCGCAATCGTCTCCGAAACATGCACCGCCGTGCACTACGAAAGCCCACCAACCACCCCACGGGCCACGAGGAAGTCGTGTTGTTGCACTCTGCACTACGTTTGGAGGGGCGCGTCTTCATGCCGTGTGCTGGAACACGAGGGTTTGTTGATGCCGTGGAGGAATTGTATTCGGGAGACAACGTATCCGTGTACTGTCAGGACGTGGATAAGAGTTACACCGGTCTGGATAGACACGGAGATGTGCTTGCCGAGACCGGCTTGCGTGCACGGGGTTTCACGGCGGTTTTGACATCGCCACCCTTTTTGATCGCCGACTTGGTTTTGGCTTGGGCAGTTCAACAAAATGTGGACGTGATTTGTCTGCACGTGGCCGGGGACTATTTTTCCAATGCCCCACCATACCGCCGAGCTTTCTTAAGTGAATACGAAAACAACAATAGGATGCTTTGTGTGTACGGGCTTCCGTTGGTGAAAGGTCGGAAAATGCGGCGTTGCATGTTCTTGGTGCTATTCCGTGATGCGGCCGTGCGTGCAAGGGCCTTAAGGCCGCAAGGAGTGTGCACCGTGTTTCACAATAGGTGGTGCTGATTGTAATAAGCAGGCACGGCAGCAGAGGAAGTGGGGCAAGTTGAGAGGCCAGAGTTCACGAACTCGATGGAAGCACTCCGCTTTGACAGCTTCTCGGATGAGCTGAACCAACGCAACCCTAACTTGCCGTCGATTCACTTGGACCTGTTGGACGACGGGGACTTCCTCTATCTGTATCTCGAGTACAAGGCTCTGCTAGAACAGGTTCAGTGGGCTGCAAACGGCCAAACCTTCCACTCTCGCACACGGACCGACCAGACAATCGGCGAGGCCACACGTGACATCATGAATAAGTTGTGGATGTGTGGGGACCAAGAGATGGATGAGCTGGAGAGGCCTGCCTGGGCGGACGAAAACTTTGAGGAAGAGGACGAGGTGGTTCCGAGTTCTCAAGCACCCGCGGACGAAGAGGAGACACAGTTGCCAGATACTGATATGTAGGTTGCTGATAAGTTTCAAACAGACTCAAACAAGTGTGCACACTGCGACAGAAAGACACTCGTAGTGCCAACGTAGCCTAGAGGAAAGAACATGCAATTGTGTAAAGTATATATTTTAAATACAAAGTACTCGGCTTCACTTGTAAACCAACTAGCAAAGCATATCATAAGCATGTGTATCTAAGTGCCTTGTCTTGCTTTCCGCATACTCTCCTGTGCTGCCCGTGTCCTACGAAATTGCAAGCACACGGCATTCCGATTGACAAACTGTCTGTACCGTGTGCGGATAGCCGTCGGTGTGCGAAGAGGAGGTCCGCCTTCAAGTTCACGGTGTGGCATATTGCCGTCAGGGTCACGTGCATCGGAGAACTCGTGGAACTCGGGGTGGCGCCTCTGCACGTAGTTGTGCAGCACGACGCATGCGGTAATCAGGTCCGCGGCCGCCTCGTACGTGCTACGTCCAACACTAGCCCGCTTGTCACAACGGTCCTTAAGGATCGACCAACGGCATTTCAAACGTCCGAAGGCTCTCTCGACCACCATACGCGTTGAACTATGCATATAGTTGAAAAAGCGTTCGTCACTAGTCAAGTGGCCCGTGTCCTTGAAAGGCGTAAGCAACCATGAAAGCAAGGGGTAGGCGGAGTCCGCAAGAATGGTCCAAGGCACACGCATGCCGCAAGAGAAGCGGGAAGAAGTCTTTGTAGGAAATGCTGGACTTTAGGTTCAGGGTTATTATTATGGGCTCTGGTAGCCCCTAGCCTGACCCGTCTCTGATCGGAACCGTGACTCCGCTAGTTGCTAGGATGACAGTACAGTAGTACTGTACTGTCAGTCATCACTTCGTATTATCCGGGTTTCCGAGATGCATGATAAAAGCACTCGGCCGGACTGCTTATGGGAGCTTAGCCAGTTTGTTTTACCGAGCGGAACACCTGTTCTCGCAGGTTATGCGCGTCACCACTTCCCTAGTAATTCTGATGGCACAGCGCCTAGCTGTTGCCATGTTTGGCTAAGTTTTGACACAGAGATGGGGTGGGCGCCCCCTTAGGCAGTAGTTCGTCTTTCCGCAGTATGGCCTCTTTTTGAAGTGGAGATCAGTTTTTGGAACATTTTTCGGCAGCAGTATCGTCGCTCGCTATGGCTTCTTCTTACGTTTCACCTGGCCGGTGGAGAGGGCATTCCGCGTATTGTGGGTCGCAACCACTTTTAGCCAGTCGGCTCATGACCTGTTTGATGTTGTTTTTACCGCTGAGACTTCTGCAGGATTGGCCGCTGCATGATGCTTACTACTGCCGCTCCGTTAGCCCGCGACCCCATCTTGCCGTCATTTTTACTATGGAGACTCCGATTGGACCACGCACACGCGCTAGAGCGCGGAAACTAGCAACTATTTTTGATGATGTTGGGGCGCTGAATGCGGCTACGCCATCGACTCCGCATTTGGCTTCGGGAGAGTCTGAGGCATCCACTGCGGCAGCCGTACTTTTGCAGAGGTTGCGCAGGGATTCTTTTGATGTCCAATGTGCCAAGACAGCAGCAACAAAAGTTCTAGGTGACAAGGCTGCAAGATTTAAAGGCGACGAAAATTCAGCTTCGGACATTTTTTCGCAATTGGTATCCGAGCTGCAGCAACTGTTCACGCTGCAGTCGCCTGCGTTTGCACCCCTGTTTGAACTGACAGCTGCTGACGCCCCTGTTCTGTCTGCTGCAAATGAGCTGTTATACTCTGTGCTGCTGCTGCTGACTGCGCCAGGGTCTCCTGCCCGTAATTGGGTAGAGGCTTCTGGTTCAGATGTTCCTGCCGATGGCAAACGTGCCACCCTCGAGGTGGTGCGTATGCTTGCGGATGTATCGACCCCGTTCGATGCATTTGCAGAGCTGCTTGAGGTTAGGATCTCTGATGAGCGAGACCCTGACTCTGACATTCGGCTGTTTAACAGCTGCCTTCGGGATGCACAGCGTCTACAGGCGCTGCCCGAGGACGCTGTTAAACGGCAATTCATCTCTGCGCTGTCTGGGCCGGCTTACGCCGCGCTGGTTGACTCGTTTGCTCGAGCTGACCAGCGTGCGGCTGTGAGTCTGCTCACCTTGCAGGCACGAGTCCGTGAGCAGTACCGCTGTGGGCGGCTCTCGGGCAAGCGCACTGCGGGGCGGCCCATGTCTGTTGCATCTTGCGCCACTGACACTGGCCTGGCTTCGGCCATTGATCGGCTCAGTGCTCAGTTGGTCAAGTTGCAGCGGGATGTGGATTCCCTTAAGAAGGGTGGCTCCAAGCCGCCCCATGGGAAACACACTCCGCGCAACTTCCACCGACCTGGAGTGCAACCGCTTGCTCACTCCGCCTCTCCGGAGGTGGCTTTTGACAAGCGGTCTGGCACCTTTGTCCCAGCGTGCAGGCACGAGAAGTGCCGCGCCGTTGGGTCAAAGCATTGGCTGAGTGAGTGTCCTCACAAGGACACTCACCCACTGTCCATCTCGGCATCCTACTGCCAAGCCGTCGAGTCTTATGACTCCGACGTGCTTGCCCTTCGTTTTCAGCGGTACTATGACGCTGGGGATGAGGGGTCCATGGAGCACTTGTGTGCTCTCGTGGGGCAACCTGAAATCTGTGAGCTGTCTGCGCATTCCTTTGCTCCAGAGCCTACGGCTCTGCAGCAGTTCAAGGATGCTGCTGCCTCTGCTGAGTCTGCACCTGCTGAGCATCTCTCCATTGGCCCTGTTGCATTTGCTGAGGTCAGCGGTCCGCTTGCTGGTGGTGTCGCTGGGCCGACCGCCAGCAAGCAGCTGCTGCCGAAGGCCTCTGCACCCGTGCATGGTAAGCCGATTGACTTGCATGGGGTCAGCAGTGCCGCCTTTGTGCCGCCGTCTGCCTCTCTGGCTCTCGGCCCGATGGCTCCTGCTGACAACTCTTTCAAAACATTCAACACTGTCCACCCTGACTGGTTTGACATTGACCCTGAGCCTGTTGAGGTGTGTGATTCCGATGATGATGGAGAGGGCCCCAACTGCCCTCCTGGTGTCTGCCTGACTGAAATTGAGGGGGGTGCACCGCCGGCGGCTGCGGCATTTCGGCGGTTCGGAGTCCCCAGAGGCTCCAGGCCATTTGGCATCGGAGAGTTTGCACTCAGCCTCTTCATGGTGGCTACATTTCTCTTCAGTGCTACGGCGATGCCGACCCTCGTGGTCGGCGGTGGTGTCAGGGGCCTGGTTGAGCCCGGAGCCACTTACGGCTACGATTCACTACGGTCTCATGAAGCACTACTGGATTCTCTTTGCCCGCCTGTGGTTACCGCTGGTTCGTCAATGCCGCCGCGGGATGTGGCACAATTCTTTTCTCAATCGACCTCAGCGGCTTTGCATTCTGATGATTTTGCCACTCCGCTTTGGAATCCGCCTGACCCGCTTGGGTCTGGTGGTGTCAGTGCTTACAGCTTCTCTTCTCAATTGACTTCAGATGCCTTTCTTGATTGGAATCCGTCTGCTGAACTCGGCTATGCCGACCGGCTTTACAGTGGCTGAGTCTGCTTGTTTCAAACCCTGGAGGTGTGATTAGCCTTAGCCGCAGTGGTGGGTTGTGCCGGGACAAGTCCCCGGGCACCCAGCTAGAAGTATATCTGTTTCCAGTGAAGTGCTGTTTGTTATCTGTTTAGTTAGCTCCGCTTGCCTAGCCCTATTGGCTGCAGTCACAGCTCCGGGTGGTGTGCTGGACTTTAGGTTCAGGGTTATTATTATGGGCTCTGGTAGCCCCTAGCCTGGCCCGTCTCTGATCGGAACCGTGACTCCGCTAGTAGCTAGGATGACAGTACAGTAGTACTGTACTGTTAGTCATCACTTCGTATTATCCGGGTTTCCGAGATGCATGATAAAAGCACTCGGCCGGACTGCTTATGGGAGCTTAGCCAGTTTGTTTTACCGAGCGGAACACCTGTTCTCGCAGGAAATAACTTGTTGGAATTGCCGCGCTCATGAACGCCGGAGTTGCGAAACACGCGAGCATCGTGCACACTTCCGGGCCAACCCACGACGATGTCCATGAAGATCATGTCGAAGTCACATATGGCTTGGATAAGCATACTATAGTAGCCCTTCCTATTCAACCAATCCAAGGAGTCTTGCTCGTTAATTTTGACGTGAGAACCGTCGAGAGCGCCCACGACGTTAGGAAAACCACGATGAGAACGAAAACGTTTGGCGATGCGTTTGAATTCCTTGTTTGACGATGGCCAATAGACATGAGCACCACGTATTTTAACCAAAGCGGATATTCCGATCTCGAAGTACCGGTGAGAGGAGCTTTTACCGATCCCGAAAAGCTTTTCAATCACGTTGTGCGACGTGTTGTGAGCGCATATGTGCAAGCAAACCGCGGTGCACAATCGGACATCCACGAGAGGACCTCGAGCTTGGATGATGTGAGGAGTCAACTCCACGCACAACATGTCAAAAGAAGGCTTGTCCATACGGAAAGCGTCAACCCAATGTGCGGAGGTGGTGCGATCGGAGGGCATCTCAACGTGCCACCAAGTGCCTTGCCAATGGTGCTTCTCAAGATCGCGCCCACTCATGAAGGATACAATCGTGCCGCACAGGCCGCACGCCCCCAACAGTCGCGCCGCCCATAGCCGCGCGATGCCCCAACAGAGAGCGCACTGTCAGATATATAGTCGGGTGTATATATCGGATAACGGAGAATAAACCCTGAGTTAAGGGTTTCGATATCAGAACGGTAAAAAAACTCAGATTGATAAAAGAGATACACATAAATACTAACGGGTGTTTCCCGTCTACTGGTGACGGTCACCCAGCCTACTATAGGAAGTGACAGGTGACAGTCTTTACTGTCGGTGTGTCACATCCAGCACGCACCGCAACGGCAGATTGGGGGAAAAGTTGTATCCTTCGTGTTTCACTCTTCGCCGCCTACGTGGCACCGTGGGGAGTCAGTACTCTGTACCGCACCCGAATAGCCATCAACAGCCAGAGTAGCTCAACGGCAGAGCGCTCGTCCGGTATGCGAGAGGTCACGGGCTCGATCCCGGCCTGGCTCACCTTTTTCGGGCTTCTGGTCTAGCGGTACAGTTTCTGTTTCCTCATGACCCACCCTTGAGGAGATCGAGTGCGAAGAAAGGGAACGCCAAGAAGCCATAATCAAGAGGAGGGGCTTCGTCGATCGGAATAGGACACGGAAAAAAGGCAGTAGACGAACGAAGTATAGTAAGCAATAGGAAAAGACGAAGACGATTATCCTCCATTCTATTCCGCTGTAACTAGAAACAAAACCCTCAACCCGAGGTTTTTTGCGGCAACTGTAACTTTAACTGGCGCTGGCGCTGCTAGACTGCACCACGTGGGGCGACGAGACAAAATTTTCGCTACCTCTTTTCGCGGCGACACCGTCGCGTCACGGGGGGATGACCGAAATCGAAAAATCGAAAACTGAATTCGACATCTGCTGACATCGTGATGACATACCGTGGTTGAGACCGTGGTTGAGATCGTGGTCGAGTTTCGCTATGAAAAATCGAAACTCAACCACGAAAAATCGAAATTTCGTGATCGAGTTCAATTTTTCATAGCGAAACTCGACCACGATCTGAACGCTGACGGGACGCGGATATCCCCCCCCCACGTAGGCAGAATATTCCGGGGATCTATAGCGAAACGTAGTTGAGAAATCTCGACCATGGTCGAGTTTCGCTGTGATCGAGATTTCGTGGTTTAAACCTTGAACTTCTCATTATTGGTCATGGAACTTCCGGAGTCAATATGTACCGAAATCTACGCGGAACCCTATCGTCGAGCCCCTGGAATCTGAAGTTCCTCCATAGAGGAACTTCGGCAAAACGATTAGGAGATAGCACAGCTAGGGAATAAAGGTCAGAGTTAAGGTCAGAGGTATTTACTTCATGCCAAGACTATAAAGGTCAGAGGTATTCACTTCATGCCAAGACTATAAAGGTCAGAGGTAGGTAATTTGCCTTGCGTGGAGATCGTAAGGGTCGGTGGTCTAAAGGAAAGGCCATCCCTGTGTAGACAAAAAAGCATAATGTCTGGCTCGGACGGCGTATCGCGGCATGCCGTGTTCACGTGGCTGGAAAGTCTGCCAGTTGCGACATGCGGCTTCGCCCTCGGTCTGGCTGGTCTTACGTCACTATGGAACATTCTGTATTCAAAGTATGGCAGCTCATGGATGTTACGAGTCGCATATTTCTTTGCCGTATGGTGCGCTTGCTGGGTTGCTTTGTATCTGCTGAAGATGATGGCATGCCGGAAAGCGTGGTTAGTTGACATCTCCAAGCCTCCTGGAGCTGCAGCATTTGGTGCATGGGCGCCAGCGCTGAGCGTACTCTCATCCGTGCTAGCCTGGGAAGACTTCCAAGAACGTGAAGTGGCACGAGCGGGCGTTTGGATCACGGCAGTAATTCAACTAGGTAACTCGTTGCACTTTCTCACCTGTTGCTTTCGGACGCGCACGCTTCCAGAACCGTTCTACTACACGGCCGTGCAAACGGTCGCCATGTCAGCCATCACTGGGCGAGCGGTAAACATTCAGAATTGGGCGCAGATGATGTTCCTGTACGTGTCGCTCATTTTATGTGTTGCACAAGTTCCGTTTGTAACTTGGCGACTGTTCAAACATCACGTTCCCAGAATATTGCAACATGAGTCAACGACTGCCGAAAGCTCCGGTAAAGACGGTCCGTTGGCTATAGATATGGTCGCAAACAATCCAACTGTTGCCATATTCGTAGCGTGTCCATCCATAACGTGTGCTGCCTACCTTAATGGCAAGCCGGACAACCCCCTAGGATCCACAACGAGCGTTTGGGATCCCTTGCGTTCGGCGTTTATCTGGTTAGTCATAGTCTACTTATTCCTCACCCTCCTCGCCTTATGGGAGCGACGATCAGCATGCTTCAGCTGCTCCTTTAACCCTGCGATGGCAGCGTATACCTTTCCATTTGTCATTACCTCAGTTGCGATTGCCCTATTAGCGAGAGACGAAAATGACTCTGGACTTGATGTTTTGGTGATTATCATCACTTCGGTCGTGTCCATCCTGGTTGTAGGCTTGAATTTTGCCTTCAGTCTGTTTGTGTTCTCGCCGATACGATGGAGCAACGCGGCAAAGTCTTCCCTCGAAACGCAAGCAGGTGGTGGCGAGATAATTTCAAAGGGGCAGCCAGATGTAATACAAGTTGAACTGCAAACGACTATCTGATTTTCGAGTAAGTCCTTCTTTGCGGTGCCTGTTCAAAGCTCCCGTTAATCAACAACGTGCCCGAAGAGACCAGTGGTTTCCGACTATTGAGACCACCGTGCTACCGCCGAGAAGCGGGACAGTGCTTACCCGCAAAATCAGAAAGATTCAAGTATACCTTTACAGACTAGACGGATATTTTGTAGTTAAAAACAAATCAAAACCGTCGATTGCGTCTCAAGATTTGGTTGATATTGGAGGATATTAACTACAGCTGCTCTGTTCATTGGAGAATTTGCGGCTCTCACTTAGTTGCACCCTGACTGTTCAGATTATTTGAGCGTGCGTCCGTTGACTCAGATACCGGGTTGGACGCATATTTCGGGTTCATCGTTTCTTCACCAGTTTCCAACGATTGGCATATGTCCACTAACTCAAAATAAGAAGAATAGACGATGGCACTCGACTCGGATTCATGCATTGCATCTCTTGCCGACTTCTCCTCAACCTTGAATAGTACCTTTTCGCACATGTTCTCCGTAACACAATTTAAACGTGATCGTACAGTGTAATCAATATTATCTTCTACTAGATAATATTGATTATCTAGTATAATCAATACTAGATCACCTTTGTTAGTCCTATCACTGCCACTTCAAGTGGAAGGCCTACCAAGTAAGTATATATACTGTATAACAATGGCATTTCGCTGTATCACGAGTTCTTCCATCGTGGGTGGCAACATAATATCAAAACGTCCCCAAAAAGTCTTAATCACAACCTTTATTGTGGCAGTATAACAGACAGTTTGTGCTATGACCTTCGTGTGATGACATCTGTACGTCATCATAACATGACGAACACATGCTAGCGCACATCACTCCCAATCCTACGTACTTGGGCCAAGTGCTGCACCTACTCAATATTGGGTTCCCGTGTAGACTGGCTCATCTGCTGGTTTCACTTGTGAATAAATTCCTTATATTTCCCAAATCCTCGGTTGAGTGTGCTAGACAAAAATATTTTAAAAAATCATCCATCAAATAAAGGCAGCAATCATACGCAGGCGTGAGTAGCTCGCACACAACAAATAGAGGACACATTTGTAAAGGAGTCTAAATATTGATCTGTACAAAAAATATTGCAGGACATTGAGCGCGCGTTTCAAGTATCACCTTGATATAACATACCTATGGCACGAATTACAGACACATCCACAAATATCAATATTATATTATGGTTTTCCCCAAGCAAGAAATCTCATGGGAACAGAGAGGACACCTCGAGTGCTCGTCACACGGTAAGCATGCCAGTCTGCATAACTCTGCTGAATTCATACCTTCTATGTTTCTAAACCTTCTATGTTTCTAAACATGGCTAGCGTTCTTGTGCACCTGCCTACTTATCAGAAAGGAATCGGTGCAGCAAGAGCGGCAAACATGTTCAGAGTTAGCTCAACACCGCACGTGCTTCACAACTTTCATTCTATTATAATTTGATGATTGGAACTTGTACTCAGCCACAACACTTTTGACCCCTCAACTGGACCCTCTTTAAGAAAATGAGACACTTGCATCTGATCTCGGAAGCTTAGGCGTTATTCATATGGTATCTATAGGCCACCTATAGGTCTGCTCAAGATTTTGGGTCAGGAGATGCTGATTTGCCATGGTCCTGATGGAGCCTCTGCACTGGAATGTTGCCACCTTGGGTACCATTTTTCTTCCACAAGATGCATGTCACATGCATGCACACAATTCAAGACAGAGAGAGAGAGAGAGAGAGCGTGTGTGTGTGTGCTGTGCCAAACTAAAGTGAATACCGCATTTCTCCTTAACATTCTCAATAAATGCGTTGACTATCGCATTACCACGAAAGCCCAGATTTGTACCTGTCCCATCACAAAAAGTAGTATAAAAATACCAAAAGAAATATGAGAGTATTTTGATCAAACTCAAGGCCACATCGATGGCAACCTTGAGGAAGGATAAGGAGAGCAACGCACCGAGGGGCACTGGCAAAGAGCTGGCCTCCATGAGTGCTCATGCCACTCGAACTTGATCCGAACCGCCCGCTCATGGCACGCGAACCTGAAGGCGGGCGTCCAGTAATTGGGCGTCCACTTAATAGCCGACTGGATGAACTTGACGTCTGGTTATCGATGGGAACACCGTACTTGATATTCGCTCGCTGATCGCCAAGCATCTTCCGCAGTGCTTCCCCGGCGGCTCTGTCGCACCACAACTCGACAAACAGCCGGTCAACACCACTGCAACTACCACTATGCAGCAAATCACAAACCACCGCGATTCCCACCATGCACACGGTCAATACCACCATAAAATGAGAGCATGCAGCCAGTTAGGACCACCGCAGCTCACACCGTGCGGCCAATCACGAACCACCGCAACCACCCACATTCAGCCAAGCAGGACCGCCGCCACTCCCACCTTGCAGCCAGTCAACGACCATCGATACTCCCACCACACAGCCAATCAGAAACCATCGCAAATGCAAGTATGCAGCAAGTAAAGACCACCGCAACTCCCACCACCCAGCCAATCGAAGACCACCATAACTGCCACCATGCAACCAATCAATACCACCACAACTCCCTCGGTTCAGCCAATAAACCACCGTCAATCCCAAGCAAAGATCACGGCAACCCACACTCAAGACCACCTTGCCTCCTATCATACAACGAATCAAGGACACCCCCCACCCCCACCTTGCACCTTGCCAAAACCATATCAACTCCCATCACGCATGCAATGAAAACAGCCCAAACGCCCACCATGCAGGCAATTAAAAACCACCGCAACTCCCACCATACAGCCAAGCAAAGATCACTGCAACTCCCGACATGCAGCCAATCAAATTCCACCGCGACTCCCGACACGCAGCCACTCAAATTCCCGGCAACTCCCAACTTGCAGCCAATCAGGACCGCCACCTGCATCTTTCACCATGGAGGCAATCTGGAATCAAGAAGGAAACGTGAGCAACAAGGCTTCCCGGCGCCAGCAGTCCCAGTGCACTCGAAGAGCCGCGCTGTACAGGAAGTGTGCGCAGGGGACACACCTGCACACGACCGGATCGCCATCGCGAAGCAGGTCCGCCAGCGTCTGCACATGCTGAATAGCGCCAGGCCCCATGCCTCCCAAGCTTATCACTGCTGCCCACCGAACACGAGCGTCCCCATCCCGCAGCATGGAGGCCACGGTATCTGCCTGTTAGGCACACTCCGTACCCTCCGCCAAGCCCCCGCCCCCCCTTCCATATCACAAGCCTCCAGGGCGGGCTTGTCACAACACGCACTGCTCGTAACCGCTGGAGCATTCCTTCACCGGCGCTCTACTGCGAACCGCCGGTGGCCCCTATCTGCGAAATTGATAAAAAATTGATCCACTCCTCCTCTCTCTCTCTCTCTGTCAAAATGTGGACTCCTTCATCTGTTTAATGTCCCATTCAAGTTCTTCGTGCTCGAGCTCCAGCTTCCTAGATCCACCGGCGCACCTGAGATCCTGCCTGCTCCCCCATCTTGCCCAACACCTCGAGCCCCAACTTGCGAACCTCGGGTTCCTGGCGCGTCAAACGTCCACCCACATAGACAGAGTGGCTAAGTCTGCACACCGACCAGAGAGGGTCAGAATTGAAGGTTTGACTCGTCCCAAGATACGCCCAAAAGCAGTCTCATATCTTGCTAGGGGTTAGGGGCTACGGTCCGGAAAAGGGCAGCCGGGTGGAATGTCTGATCCAAGATCCTGGAGAGCTTCGAATATCAGCAACAAAAGCCGCATACACATACCTGGAGTGATGTGAGGCACCCGGTGGGAACTCCGGCCATGTGGGGCAGGTAGTTGCACAGGGCAGCTACATGCACGGTCTCAGGAAAAGGCCCGAATTCTACGGGAGTGTCAAGGGCTTAGGGCAGATAAGGGTCACGCGCGCACACATCTCCAAACATGTCTTAAAGTGGCTAGAGGCGGAAGCTGTATTTTCAAAGGCTTTTCAGGTTGTCTTGTGGACGTGCACAGACACCCTCGATCCCTCCTCGCGGGAGGTACACATATGGATGCAGCCCGGTATTGTGCATTTGTATTGTTTTTTCTTGGATCGAAATCAAATTCACAGCATGCTGAGCAAGCATGAGAAATTGCATTGCTTGGTGTTGGGAGGCATGGAGGAATGCGCGCGGCACTTAGAAGAACCCGGCAGCACTTTCCGGTCGGTCCATCCAGCGCTAGGAGCGGCGGGCACAAAGCAGTTGGAAGGCATGCATACCGGGTGCTGCAGCACATGGCCAACCGCATTGGCATGCTCCGCAGCCTTTTTGCCCATTTTCTTAAGCGCCGTCAGCACACATTTGCACACCCCAACCTCGCCTCCCTCGAGACACATTGTCAGCAGTTCCTTGTCGCTGCCCTTAGCCAGCCTGCGTGTCACACGCACAGTGAAACCTTGTGAACAGCCGCGGATGACACTAGTCTCGAGCTTGCCTTGCCTTAGAGGTGGTGCCGCTGCACCCTTCGATCAACTGAACAACAGTCGGTCATCGTTTTGGATTGGGTAATGAGTGGCAGACACTCTATCGGAGGGCATGGACACGTGGCAGGCATCCGTGAGTGGAAGGGCAGAGCTACCTAGCCCCACGCTGTGCTGCGTTATCCAACAACAGCCGCCACTCGAGTCAACCGGTGTGTCCTGGGGCTCAAGATATCGAGAAGCTCAAATTTGTAGGGGGGAGCCTGGTCAGCCTCACTGACCTCCTGGTCCAGTGAGGCTGCGCAGCCCCACTGGACCGATCGAGAGCCTCAAGCGGTGCCGGACTGGGCACTGGGACCGAACCTGTCAACGATGGACGCGAGGACATTCTCTGCGGCCTGGCGCACCGCAATGTCGGAATGGCGCACCAGCCCCACCACCGCGCTCGCGTTGTCCCCGATGAGGGACTCCTGGCAGCTGAGGAGGGCCTTCACGGCGGCGCAACGCACGCGCGTGTGGTCATCCTCCAGCGCCTTCACCAGTAGCGGCAGATACCTTGCCGCATTGGCCTTGTCGACAATGCTCCCCATCACCTCCACGGCAGAAAAGCGGACAGTTCCGTCCGCGTGCTTCAGCATTGGTGCTACGGCTTCCCCCAGATGCCCACCAAGGGCATCCTTGCCGAGCTTCACCAGTGCATCCACCGCCACCCATCGAACCTCCTCATCCGGATCCTCGAGAAGTGGGACAATCTTGCCTGCGATGTGAGCAACGAACGATCCCCGCAACGCCCCCCTTCCCACCCCTCGTCAGGCCTTACTGCATGCCCGCATCAAAACACCAACACGCGTCCATCGGCTGCACGCAACACCTCTTGGGCGCTTCTGGCGCAGTGTGTACGGTGCAAGTGATAGCTGCGGTGTACTGCCGCCCCGTGTCTGTGAGATGAACAGAACAACTCTTGTGTGCAGCTGAAGCTTGGCTGGGATTGCTCCCATCAGGCGTCAAGAAGGAGAAGGCCACCAAGAGAGGCAACATCTCCACAAGGCTGTGTGGTGCGATAACCTGGGGCGAGGTTAGTAGCCAGCCTGCGCAAAAGACAATGAGAGCGGTTCGAATGGGCGCACGCTATATAAGATCATGCAAGGCGAGCTAACAAACGCGACGCTTCTCCGGAGCGGAGCCTCCATGGCCGGGCGTACTAACCTGCGTTGTCCCCCCTAGTTTTGCCCATTTTTGTTAGCGCATACGTCGCTGCCCAACGCACAAGCTTCTCCTCGTCCTTCAGGAGAGACTCCACGGTGCCCACATGCTGCGCGGCATGCGTCCCCATTTTACCCAGGCACTCCGCCACCGAACGCCTTACCCCGGCCTCAACATGCCTGCTCAGCTCCGCCACATCTTCCGCATGCTCCCCACCAGCCTCGCCCATGTTGCCCAGGGCCTCAATAGCTATCTGCCCCCACCCTCCCTCGCTACTCTCAGCCTCATGGGAGCTCCCAGCGACCGCAAAAACCTGGTTTGGGCGTTGAAGAGATACAGAGGAGGTTGCACAGGAGGGTAAAGTTCTCCCGTCTTCCGATGAAAGTGGAAAATGGTGACACCCGAAGTACCCAAACAGGGAGCTCCTTCCCAGGGACACTCGAAAGCAGGATTGAAGCCTCAAGTGCGATGCTCGATGCAGCAAGCAGGGAGCGGGCAAGCCTTTCTGATTTTGCACGGAGGGTGTCGGACC
The DNA here is from genome assembly GCA_001247695.2 of Cymbomonas tetramitiformis. NCBI lineage: Eukaryota > Viridiplantae > Chlorophyta > Pyramimonadophyceae > Pyramimonadales > Pyramimonadaceae > Cymbomonas > Cymbomonas tetramitiformis. Next base: position 20,427 of record LGRX02014616.1, on the reverse strand, counting down.
ACATTCAACATTTGTAACACTCTGAGCATATCTAAGACTCCTAGAATAATGCGGTTATGAATGTAAGAAGTCCACAGAACGGCGTCCATTACCCTACACAGATGTGAGTCGCTCTGCTTCAAGCACGGTAAAAGCTTCGCTGCCTGCTTGTCAGCGGTGGCGCCCATGTTGCTCAGGGTCTCAGCCGCCATCCAGCGCACGAGCATGTCGTCGTCTTGCAGAAGCGTGGCAACTGCCCCCGATGCCACAGCGCCGTCCTTTATCTTGCCCAAACTGTGAATAGCAGCCCAACGAACGTCGGGGTCCGTATCGTCCATGCGCGCGACCTCTGTCTGCATAACCACACGAATTTACAACCCGTGAATCATCCATAATGTGGAAGCTGTCTCAGCATCCTTGACGTGAACTGAGCTTGCCCTCGAGGGGGGGCGGGGGTGGAAAGATAACATACAGCGGCATCTCGGTGAACATCTTTCAACGCCCGGTACTCCTGGCGGATGGTCTTAGGCCCCACGTCCTCGCGAGGAGGGTTTAACTCTCGCCAAAGGGCAAGCCGCGCCTTCTTCTGCTTCTCGTCGAGGAAGACATTGTGGGCGTCAATTAACGCTGCGTACAGCAAAAAGACATTACATGTAAGCCTTACATACCGCAACTGAGGAAGACCTGCGGGGGCGGTCGAAACTCGTTACAGGAGAGGGACTGACTGTTGAGATTGGTCGCTTTGTGCTCACCGACCGAGAAGACCGCGCGCGTAGCGCTCACCATTCACTTGTGGATTACAAACAAGCTCCGAGCAAGCGAAGGGTAAATACGCGACGCGTCCGCGTTTATGCTCCTATGCGTTCTGGGGTGCGAACAAGTGCGACGAACCTTGAAGCGCAAGCCCAGCTTCCTTCGAATCATCTTTCTCGGGATCGACGAGTTTAGACAGCTGACAACCCATTTTCAGTCAGCATGACGTTTACTAGTCGCTTCCGGAAGGCGGGAAGTCGAACCCAAGACGTTTACATTTACAACCTCCGGTTACTAAGTGTCCAGGCCCTCGAAAGAGACTCCCTGACAGCATGGGGTAAGCGTGCTCTCTAGGAGCATGCATCTGCAAGTAATTATCAGTTATGCTTCCCTGGGCTTGCGATATGTTCCCGGAGGCCTACCTTTTTGTATTGGCTTAATATCTTGCTTTCTTTCACTTCCCATTTCACTTCACCGGTGGATTTGTCCATTTCAGGAGGCGGGAGACGAAGGACGGCAAATACATCGTCTTTTGCCTGCAGCGCAAAAATACGGACTTGAAGACTAGTACCAGAAAGAACTCCATAAGAAAGTTGAGACCCTTTGCAAACCAAGAATGAATCACATATATCTCAGGAGAACTGTTGTAGTCTTCGCGAAGGGCGGAGTTCGTCTCTCCGCAGAGCACGAACCCACTTGAGGCAAGGCTGTGCACGCACTCAGCTCTTCGCGAAAGTGTTAACTGTTTCTACATGTGGGAGGGAGTTCAACAGGTAAAAAGGCGAAGAAACACAGCAGCACGTTTGTGACGAGTATTGCAAGAAGAAGTTTGACGCATAGCGAGCCCGGACTTCTCAGGCTTGTCGTTGAGTGCGCCCTTTATACCTGTGCATTCAAAATTTCGTTCACAACGTCTACAGTTTCGGGCGCGTCATCCATTGTCTTAGCGAATTGTCTTAGCGAATTCTAACGGTGTCAAATCATCTTTTATTTACTGCAAGGGAATATTAACAACAAAGAAAGGCGAACCAGCTGTCGCTCCACTCGTTTCGCTTTCCGTGCTTCTCTGATAGGACGGGAGACCCATCGAGAGCGTCCACTTTGTTCGTTGCTTCGCACCAAATGGCAAAAAATACTGGTAAAAGGGAGAAATTTTCGGAGGGGAGAAGGGGAGAAGGGGAGCAGAAGGAGAAAAAAAAAGGGGAGAAAAGGGGAGAAAAAGGGGGAGAAAGCCTCCCTGTAAATTTCAATGCAATCAAATTCAGTACCCCGTCATAATGTGTAAACACTCAGTATTAAGGAATTCACCGTTAAGGAATCAGCCAGCGTTTGGGGTCACGATTTTAGTGATTTGGCTGGCTGGACCAAAAAAAATAAGGAAGAGGTCCGAAATAAGGAAGGCCGTCGCTGGTTGACATGCTTTCGGCAATCTTAAAATAAGGAATTGACGCTGGCATAGCTTGACGCGGTGCACATGGCTAATTATTGCACATGGCATTAGGCAATTGCAGGCAGTTCTTCGTAGTGAGACTGTGATAGTATGCCGTCCTTCATGTCCGTGTGAAGCTCTCTAAGTGTTGCCTACTCGCTGGGTCCATTTTATCACTTCGAAAAATCAGCACACAGTTTTCTCGAAAATTTCAGTTTGTAAGGCTGAGGAAGATAACGAATGGCGCTGGCTGGCTCATGAATCGCGTTCCTTCTAATGAACGAATTCATTAGCATGCTGGCGCTGGCGGGGGGGTCACGATTTTAGTGATTTGGCTGGCTGGAGCCAGATCTCTGTTTCATTAAATATGAGTGTTGTTGAGATTCAGTAGTTCAGTACCACGTATGACGTATGCCAGTGATAGTGACAGTACAGTGACTTCCTACCTGTACTCAATAGTTCGACTTCGGTAGCTTAGACTGTGACACACGATATGATTGCCTAGTGACGGCCTCAGAGCTTAGATAGCCTGAGAGTCGTGTATTCATTTCTATCTTTTGATATACCCGATTGCCTCGCTCAAACGCTACGGCGTTCAGCGTTTTCACTGTGTCACTAGGACATTCTAGTAGGCCGCTATAGGCCCACCACTTGCCTAAGGTGGTTTTGATTCAAAGCCACTAAATGGCTGGCTAAAGCTGTAGAGGGGCGAGCGTGGCTGAGTAGGTAGAATGTTGCGGGGTGCCGCGTTTTCGCGGCGCAACTGACTGCGTGGATGGAGAGGTAAGCGCGACGAGTGGCGGAGGAAAGTACGGAGAAGATGGGTCAGAGAGCGCAGGGCCCCCCGATTGTATGCAGCATTGCGCAGAGTTTGGTACCAAGTGGATCGCGACACGTTAAAAGGACCATGACCTCGGACATCGACAAGCGCGGAGACCTCGACCTTACGCTCCTACTTTCCGCCCACCCCCGCCGCTCCGCATTTTCCCTCACTACTCTATGCGTCTTTACCCGTATCATTTTACCTTAATTTGCCACGCTTGCCGCTTGTTTGTGAACTTTGAGCGGATTTTGAAATCTTGTGGGCGACTTGGCCGTTTTTGACCGCTTATAACTTACGGAGCGCTTGGGCTCAGGCATTTTCCTTTGGAGGGTATTTTTACTTCGCCAATCCCGGCCGTGTTACCGAGTTTCGTGGGCATCGGAGCAGATTTTGAATTTATCTCGGATTTGGCCCCTTCCTTGAAGGGGGCTCACCCTTATCGTTAGGGTTTCATCGCGTCGGTGCTTCGCTTACGGTTACCATGACTACCGTGGATTCTTCCGATGGATTCACCACTCCGGTCCCGGCTGGGATCGACACGCGGAGGGCACTTCCCTTCAGCGACGGCCCTGAGGAGCCTGTGCCCCCCTACGCCTGTGAAGAATCGCCCACTTGCGGGTGATGAGACAGGCGGTGCTGTGGTTGTCAGGGAATTCCTTAAGGACTGCCAAACTATTCTCCGCGAGCCTGGTCACCGCGCCAGTATCATTCAGCAAGTTCGTGACCAGTGCCGGCCCACCCACATCAAAGCCTCGGAGTGGGTATTCGACATCGACAAAATCAAGGGCCAAGTGCCTCGGGAAATCGCCTTGGACCGCTTCACTCAGGCGGTAAAAACCCAACTAACTGACTTCAATCTCCAGTTTGCCACGGTATTTCACCCGACAGACCTCACTACATCTGTTCTCCCTGAGGCCACTCGTATCCTCTACCGCATCCTGACGTCATTGGTGCGAGGATCATGCCTTCGGCTCATTGAGGAGTCGGCTACGGTGTCTCCGGATGATGGGCACCGTGCATGGCTCGTCATCTGCCGGGCCGTTGCCAGGCGACGCAGGCCGTGGGTGTCCCATGGCTACTTATTCGAGACAGCGCCAGCGATCGAGCTGCTGGAGGATGTTGACCCCGAGCCCTATATTAAGGGTTTCATGCAGCACCACACCGCTGTCCGGTCCGAGCTCAGGCCTGGTATAGAGCCTGACGATGTGTGGGGTGTGGGGTTCGCCCTGGACCTCCTCACCCTTCGCATGTGCCCTCTGTATTATAAGGATCTTCTGCAGGAGTGGAGTTCCAAGACGGCCGAAGGCAGATTGAAGAGGGCTCTCGGCATTCAGCAGTTCACGTTGGCCGTAAAGGCCTTCCACCAGCAGCGGACAGAGGAAAAGAAGCTGCTTAAAGAGAAGAAGAAAAAGGATGGGGTCTCCGCGTTGGCGGCCTCACTCCTCTCTGGGGAGTCCCCTTCTGCCGCCCTTATGGCCCGTGCGGGCATCCCGCAGACTCGCATTGTTGGTGGCCGCAGGCGTGACGAGCCCAGACACCCGCCACAGACTCGGGATGCTCAGCCGCAGGCGTCCGGGCAGGGTGCTCACCGGTCTGGGGGTGACAGGGGTACAGCTCCGTCCCCGCGCCAGACCGGGCCGCGGCGGGAAGAATCGACAACAGAACATGAAGGGGCACGGGAAGGGCTCTCACCCTTCCCCTCATGCCCCTCCACCGCGGACTCAGGGGCAGCGGCAGCCTGCATCCGGTGGTTCACCGACTGCCTTGAGAGTGACCCGGGATGCACAGGGCCGCCACACGGTCCAGTGTTGGGACTGCGGCGGCCCTCACTTCCGCCGTGATTGCCCTGGAGGGGTGCAGAGTGCGCATGTGGCGGGGTTCCACCCCGAGGGCACGCCGATTGCGGACATCCTGTCAGAGCTGGATGAGGCTTTCCTCGATCCGGAGGAGGAGGTTTACGAGTCATGCTTGTATTCTTACTCATTGGAGCTCGGGGAGGCACCGCTTGACCTCCCCGCGGCCCAAGCGGCTGCCGTTGTGCCGCACTCTGCCGTTGACAGTGAGGAGCCGTGGACTGAGTCGGAGTGGGCTATCTGGGACTCATGTGGCCGCTCGGAGGAGCAGTACTACGACGTTGTCAACCGCTTCAACTCGTACCAGGACCCTGACGATGGGGCGGGACTGCCCCGACGGTGAGATGACGCCTGCTCAGCTCCACGTTGCCGTGCACCAGCCTTCGGACCCTGCCATGTCTCTGCAGCACTTCAGTGTTGAGCCACAGCGGCCAGCGGTGCCGGCAGCCGACGTGCAGATCACAACAACCAACACCGAATTCCCTGGAGCTGTGCAGCTGGTGAGCACGGCACCGCCGTCCCGGCCCAGGGGTCCGGGTGGCCCGGGCCGCAGGCCCTATGGGGCGGGTCACTTCATGTACATGAGTCTGTTGTGCATTCTAGCATTCTCTGGCACGGCAGATGCGGTGCAGTCTGGTGGTGCCTCCGGTGATGTGCTGGAGGTGCACCCGCGGGCTCTGGTGCTTTGGCATGCTATCACCTGGAGTCTGGCTATCTCGGCTTGTCTTCCTGCCGTTGGTGCCAGGACTCCCGTGCGCACCTGGCGACGCCTTGTCAACCGGCAGTCACCAGCGGGCGGGCCCCAGCCTTCAACAACCCAGCCTCCGGCGGGTGAGCCCCGTGCCTCTCGCCGCTCCTCACCAGTCTGGACTGCTGTTCTGGTTATCTGTAGCCTGGCCCTGTGTACCTCGGCACTACTGTTTGGGCACTCTCTGGGTCTGCGGCAGTCAGTCAGACAGTCAGTCAGTCAGTCAGTCAGTCAGCTTACCCCACCAGCAGGGCGGTCCGTCGGCCATTCTGCTGGTCAGCTTTTCTCAGCTGATGGACTGGCTACCGGTGATACCGGCTTATGTCTGGTCTCTGGTTATGCTGTGGGTACTTATGCTTCTGTGGAGCTTGGTGTACTGTCTGGTCAGCTTGGGCCAGTTACAGTGGTCTACCCTCTGGTACCCGCTGGTTATACTGGTATTCTGGTCTATGGCAGTGCAGAGTCAGTTCCATTTTATGTGCCCGACGAGGAGTGGGCTGCTTCTGGATTCAGTTCTCTGGCCAGTGCTGTCCCTGCACCCGTCCGGGTTGATAGAGGCATCGTGTGTGACTCTGGAGCCACATGTGTCATGATTTGTGCGGGGACCTGTCGGCCTGCACCGACGTGGACTACACCCGTACGGTGGCCTTCACCATGGTCACGGCTGGGTCTCACCGGACGGATGCTACTGTGACATTCCATCTGTATGGGGTCTGTATCCAGGACGGAGCCATCGACCACTTCGTTCTCCCAAACTCACACTATAAGGCCGGCTGCCGCACTCTCCTGTCTTCTCGGGTTATGCTTTCCCTCGGCTTCGGGTCCCCTGACCTTGTATCCCTCACTTACACCCACCTGCCTACTGGCCGTGTCTATCGGATCATTGACTCTGGCACGGACTATATGTGGGCGGAGGTCCCTGAGGGGGCAGCCAGTGCACTCACCCAGACTGTCTCACGTGTCCGCACCGGTGAGATCTGTGACTGGATGTGGGCACGCTCAGAGTATGCCAAGTGGGCTTTCCTGAAGGGCTCGCCCGCTGCACTGGCCAAGACCGGGGAACACAACTTTGACATCTCCCTCTTCGGAGACGACCTCCCCCCGGCGTGGGTAACAACCAGACCTGCCCAGTCAGGTATTCACTGTCTGATTCCTGCTGGGGTCACCTCTGGGCCGGTGCCTATATATACGGCAACCCGCCCTTTGACAGACTCACCTGTGAGCGGATGTTCAAGAAGGCCAACCGAGACTTTGCAACAGACCCCGAGCACACGGTATTCCTCTTCCTGATCCCCCAGTCACACCTCAGTACCTTCAGGCAGCACCTTATTCACTGGGAGGTACTACATGTGTATCCGGCTGGCACAGAGGGCATATTCAGCTACCGTCGTGAGCACACCTATGCTGGACGGCCCCTTCAGTCGGCTGGCTCGGAGGGCGGGGGGGACCGTGTCTTCATTGCTGGTACCCCGTTCCCGATGGCTATCATCTACCGTGATCAGTACACGTCCATGAGGTTCACCCCTGAGAGGTGGTGCCATTCCGCATATGCTCATGCTCATGGTCTCAGGCTGGCTCAGCTCATGGACCTTGGTGTTGAGATCGCCCGGCCTGGTACTACAGTTACCCGGGAGCAGCTGCTGGCTCACATGACCTGTGCTGAGGCCTGTGCTGTGTGTGCCCGTATGCGGACAGCACATCCGAGTCCGAAGCACCCTCCGGCTGACAGATACAGGGCTCAGAAGCCTTGATCTATGTGGGCGGCTGATGCTACAGGCCCGATCACGCCTATTGGCTATGACGGGTCGAGGTACCGCTGGACCTTTGTGGAGTTCACTGTGAGGTTTACACTTTGCTACTTCTCTGCTGAGAAGTCGGCATACAGCTTCATCCTGGCTCAGTTCCTGGCGGATGTTGTTCATCACGGCTTTGCCTGCACTGGCCTGGTTCTCCGCACTGATTGTGCCCCGGAGCTGTGTGACCCTGCAGCACAGGCTCTGTACAAACACCATGGCATCAAACACCTGCGGTCGTCACCCACCCTGCACTGGCAGAACTTCATGGCTGAATATGTGATTGGTAAGATCTCGTCGGTCTCCCGTGCACTCCTGGAGACAGCCGGTATGGACCTCACCTACTGGCCTCTTGCAGACAGTCATGCCTGCTTGCTATGGAATGTCCTGCCTCATGGGCGGGACGCCGTGGTGCCATTCTATCACCTTATGGGCTATCATTTTACCTACTCCCGTATCGAGATATTCGGCACCCTGTGCACTGTGGCCATGGATGCTCAGCAGATGCGGGCCCGCCATCCGGGGGTCTCCAAGAAGCGGATCCCCCGGGCCTGGCAGGGGCGGTTTGTGGGCATCAGCCTCAGGTCCTCGGCCTACAAGATACTGGACCTGGAGAGAAACAAGGTTGTTTCCGAGGGCCGGCCGGACTTCATCAGAAACTACTCAGAGTTCGGGCAGGTGATGTCATCGTTCCCTGCCCCAGCTCCCGACGAGCAGCACTCCGCACCCGTGCCCAGTGACAGGCCGGAGCCGTGGGGGGACTACACCACTGACATGGTGGTGACGGTCCATTCCGTGGCTGCCTATTATGACACCCGGGACGGTGAGACCTATGCCACCGTACAGTTGCTGTGGTTCAGCCGACACTTTCTGGACCACCGCCCAGCAGTATGTCATGGCTGACCCTGCGGGCACTGCTTGGTTTGACTTGGTCCACTGGCTGGACCGCCGCAGGGTCATTGACTGTGTCAATCAATACTACCCGCTCTGCCTAAGAGTCTTGACGGATCTGTGGAACACGTCATGGACCCGCTCACTTTCAATTGGATGCCATTCTGCTTTCCTATCGATGGGAATGGCGATTCAGCTTTTCCTGGAGTATTTCCTGCATCTGCCGAATGCTGACTTGGCAGACCAAAACGACCAAAATGACATCTTCGAAGTCGTATATTTTTATAGAAGTTGCGAAAAAATTCACGTTCACATATAAAAACTCATCGACGATCATGCATATCAGTTCAAAGGAATCGAGAGTCAATCGAATTGCATTCGGGATGTTGCCGCCTCGCCAGGTCATGCACGACGCTCCACGAGCAAGATTAACAGTTCAACTATAAACGAGTTGACCTCGTTAACCGTGACGCTCACCCGACCTTTGCTGAAACGTCTTTGAAACCCTCCAAATTCGTGAAACGGATATTTACTGCTCGACAGACAATTCAATACATAAATATCAGTAAATTCGCGATGAAAGTTCACAAGGGTGCACCCAGCCCCTTCATGATAGAATGCTTGAAGGCTAGGAGTTCCTCGTCCATGAACGGGGGCTCAGGTTTTTCGATCCAGGATTTGATGTTGGCCTTCAACCTGTTCTGCAGCTCTCAGGGGTTATCCCGAGAGGATGCGTTGAGCCAGGTTGTTTGGCAGCTTTCAAATCCAGTGCTTCCCCGTTGCGTGACGCCGACCCCAGACTACGTCTGTTTGACGCCAGTGGTCACCTACGACAAGGGTGAGAAGACCGCGCGGGAAGCTCACGTTTCCCGTGAGATCAACTTAGCTTCAAAGCCGATTAAGGACGCCACAAAGCTGAAAAAACCTGTGCTGGTGAAAATTCTTGGGGCGTGGTACGTGGAGGTGGACGCCATTTGGACCACAACCACGTGCCCATAGGCGGGTGGATATGATCTCCTATACCCAGGCGAGTCTCAGCCCTCCTTTCTCTTGAATTATTTCTGAGTTTGCTAAAACGTAAAATGAAAGATTATTTTTTGTGCAGGCGCCACCAGCTTGCCCATGATTCGTTATCATGGGATGGAGCACCGTGGAAAGGTCTACCCGCACGGCGTGGACAAAGCACTTATTCGTCTACACGATGGGGTTCGCTGCTTTTATGGCGACGAATTCGGATACAAGAGCGACTACCACGGTATCGACGTCGAGCTGGCTGCGGGATCCATCCTCAAGCTCGGGACTAAGTCTGTAAGTACTCTCTACCCCAACCGTCCAAACGTTTCATATTCGCGGGATGATTCAGAGCGCAGTTTGAGCAGCGATTTGCTTCACGCGATAGTATACGCTTATTTAAAGGAGTGGTATCCGTTCGTTTCACTTCTTTTTTCACGCCGCACGCACAGCCCGGAGCACGCATTGGTCACACCTGCCGCCGCAGCATAAAATGCCCGGAGCACGCGTTGGCAATACGTGCTGACGCCGCAAGCATCGCCCGGAGCACGCGTTTGCGAAACCTGCTGACGCCGCAGGCATCCCCCAAATCACGCGTTGGCGAAACCTGCTGACGCCGCAGGAAATGCCCGGAGCACGTATTGGCGAAACCTGCTGACGCCGCAGGCATCGCCCGGGGAACGCGTTTCCGACACCTGCTGACGCCGCAGGCATCGCCCATCGCTCGACGTTTGCTAAACATAAGCGCCCGACTCAGCCGTGTGTGCAGGTAGTTGAATGAAACAGTGTCGTTGGGCACGCTAAGGTCTTTTTTGATGAAGATAACTACTCCGCGGAAACAGACTTTCGCACGTCGTCTGCGAAGTTCTTATGCACCAAAGAGGTTATCCGCGTCGCTAAGGGCGTTGCCATCACACGGCGTCTGAAAGAGTCCCCTTGCCCTGCGTACAGGTATGAGTTTACACCTGTGTTTCGTTGCGCCCAGGGCGTGGATGGTGGCATTTGATTCCACGGGTCACCAATTGCATCATTGCCTGCTTGTGACCCTATTATCAATTTTTGTGTCTGTATACTTGGGCATGCAATAATGTAAATGGCTACTGCCCCGCAGTCCTTGTAATAGGACTGAAATCGGGTTCCGGTCCTATTACAAGGACTGGTGTTATCATAATGTTTTTGGACGTCCTCTTGATGTTTTGAGCGCCTGCCCTTCGGTTCGTATCATCGTTGGAACTTGAACTAAATATACCTTGGCCCGCTTGCCAAAACAATGTCGCAATTTCATGCTACGTTATCAATATTAAGCATGGGTAGCGTAAAAATGACTGGATTCCAACCACACCACAGTGACATTTTCGGATTTTGTATACCCAGGCTACTTCAACCGATGTTTTGAGGGCGAAGATGACCTCCGATCATTTTTTTGATAAGACACTGCAGAAAGAGCAGTTCGCGAACTTGACAACATGGGTCTCCGAATTTTCACAGGACTTTCGTGGAGGTAGCTAGCGTGAGAAACATCTCGGTCCTATTACAAGGACTGGCCATTTTAATTAATTTTAATTGATTTCACCCCCACCCGTTTAACCCTCTTAATCACATACCAACATTTAGTGGTATGTGTAACGTAGGTTAAAAACAATTACTTTGACACCCAATAATGGTCTCCAAGCGCTCACATATCAAATATATCGATAGCACACGCCTCCACAATGTTTTCCCCTCCGGTCCTTGTAACAGGACTGGAATAAAGGGCAGTAGCCATAAATTCCTGATTAGCGCGCCTTGGGGCTCGCTCCCTGAGCAGCGCGCCTTGGGGCTCGCTCCCTGAGCAGCGCGCCTTGGGGCTCGCTCCCTGCGCAACGCGCCCCGGGGCTCGCTCCCTGAGCAGCGCGCCCCGGGGCTCGCTCCCTGAGCAACGCGCCTTGGGGCTCGCTCCCTGAGCAGCGCGCCCCGGGGATCGCTCCCTGAGCAACGCGCCTTGGGGCTCGCTCTCTGAGCAACGCGCCCCGGGGCTCGCTCCCTGAGCAACGCGCCCCAGGGCTCGCTCCCTGAGCAGCGCGCTCCGGGGCTCGCTCCCTGAGCAACGCGCCCCGGGGCTCGCTCCCTGAGCAACGCGCCCCGGGGCTCGCTTCCTAAGCAGCGCGCCCGAGGGCTCGCTCCCTGAGCAGCGCGCCCCGAAGCTCGCTCCCTGAGCAACGCGCCCCGGGGCTCGCTCCCTGAGCAACGCGCCCCGGGGCTCGCTCCCTGAGCAACGCGCCCCGGGGCTCGCTCCCTGAGCAACGCGCCCCGGGGCTCGCTCTCTGAGCAACGCGCCTTGGGGCTCGCTCCCTGAGCAACGCGCCCTGGGGCTCGCTCCCTGAGCAGCGCGCCCCGGGGCTCGCTCCCTGAGCAACGCGCCTTGGGGCTCGCTCCCTGAGCAACGCGCCTTGGGGCTCGCTCCCTGAGCAGCGCGCCCCGGGGATCGCTCCCTGCGCAACGCGCCCCGGGGCTCGCTCCCTGAGCAGCGCGCCCCGGGGCTCGCTCCCTGAGCAGCGCGCCCAGGGGCTCGCTCCCTGAGCAACGCGCCTTGGGGCTCGCTCCCGTCATAGCAACGCGCCCCGGGGCTCGCTCCCTGAGCAGCGCGCCCCGAAGCTCGCTCCCTGATCAACGCGCCCCGGGGATCGCTCCATGAGCAACGCGCCTTGGGGCTCGCTCCCTGAGCAGCTCGCCCCGGGGCTCGCTCCCTGAGCAGCGCGCCCCGAAGCTCGCTCCCATAGCAACGCGCCCCGGGGCTCGCTCCCTGAGCAGCGCGCCCCGGGGCTCGCTCCCTGAGCAGCGCGCCCCGGGGCTCGCTCCCTGAGCAGCGCGCCCTGGGGCTCGCTCCCTGAGCAACGCGCCACGGGGCTCGCTCCCTGATCAGCGCGCCTTGGGGCTCGCTCCCTGAGCAACGAGCCCACTAATCTCGCTTCCAATTCGGCGATGTCTTTGAATACATCTGCAGCCCACAAGTCCTCAGCACCGCGTTGAGTTCGGTAACTGCCACTTTCCTCCACCATTCGCAGTCTTCATCTCACCGTGGTCTCGCTGCATCCGCTCCATTTGCTCATTCTGCATCACGCGCAAAAACACAATGCATTGATAAGTGGGAATTGCACATTTCATGGTTGTAATGAGTGACCCTTTACGGGTACCTAGGCTGCGGTAGGTGCCATCGCGGCAAAGCTTGGTTGTGAGGGGTCATCGTTGATTGTAGGTGGCACAGTTGCGTCGCTCAGGATGCTGCAGTGGGCACGGCTGCAGTTGTGAGCAGTGAGTGACTGATACAGCGGACACAACAGGAAGTGATAAGACTGCACGGCTCAAAGTTGAATAGCAATGCAGGCAACGGCTGCACGGCTCGCGGGAGATCGGCCGTTGTAATTGACGTCGTTGCAGGGGGTCTGGTGGCGAGCAGGGCAGAATAGATCAACAAGAGTGCACCTCACCTTTGCCTGAGCAGCTGTGTACTCCCGTATCATTGGGTCAACATCGAGTGCGCCGTTGAAGTGCCCGCCAGCCCAATATGCTGGGAAAACACATGGGTTGAAATCGAGTTGATACGGCAGCATATCAAAGTATAGGGTATGGTCACTCTGAAGAAAAGCCATGTCGATCGCGATCCAAGCGTTTCTTAAATGGCGAGCACTTTTGATCCGCTCAGCGTCGCTCAATTCAGCACGTTGCTGCAACTTGTGCTTCTCATACAGATTTTCCCAGATTCGTTCTGTCCACTTCAGCATATCATCTTTCAGCCCAAGGATACGCATAATGTCCTTGTAATGTGCCAGTGCTCTCCACATTTGATCGTAGTCCCACCGGCACTTCAGCTTCTTGTACTTGCCTGCTTGGATTTAAACAAGTGTCCTTCAGCAAATGATATTTTACAATCAGTGATAACCATGACAATTTGGTGCAAGAGGCTCGCCGTCTTTGCTCTTCTCGGTGTCGTTTGCTTCTGTCATTTTGACGTCGATTCCGGAGAGAAAATCGAGAAGGGTCTTGGTGATGGAGCTGAGTAGACACAATAACGGCTTGTGCGATTGGGTGTGATCACGATAGCGGTTGGTATACATTATAACTGCACATACATATCATGACAGTGCAGTATGTAGGTACTTGCAACGGATTATAAAGTAAGGACTCATCACGGTATGACCGTAAATCATCGTGTAGTCCTATTGGTCGATTAGATGACGATGTTTCCGCGCCTAACCGACCATGGGCTTGTACCCCATGGCACCGGGGGTTTATCCAGCAGTACACCTAGATTGCATTGCATATTTCATACATCTTGATAGTCCTGTGTTATAAAAATATCCAGGCAGGATAAGATGCCGGCCATGGTTGTTCGACAGGAAGTAGCTCAGATGTTCCATGACAAAGGATTTAGGATTGGAATATCTGTTCGCCTGTTTATGATACAACCATGCTGGATACTCATCGGACCTACCTGTGAAAATCAACATTGAACATGCTTATCATTTAGCATGACAGAGATACAGGATTACAAAAGCTGAAATATAAGATATACATCATGTCATGTTACATGTTGTCCAGTGGTATACAGACTATACATACATGATTAAGTTAACTTAACTTAGCTTATCTTGATATGTTTCAGATGTGTGTGATTTACCAGCAAGTACATACACACACACACACATACACACACAGAGCAAAGCATATTTATTTATGTATGTGGATATATGTGATCCAACAGTGAGTGTAACATACACACACACACAACAACAACAACAACAACAACAACAACAACTATACAGGAAGATATATCACACTTTCCGTCGACCGGTCAACGCACGCACCTCTCTGAAAAAATGCCAGCCGCCTTTTGATTTTATTATCGCGATAATTTTTATGATAATGAGTGGCAATTTTTTCTTTTGTATGGTATTATTACTGTATTTCTGAGGAGTATTTTGACACGCGTTTCGAGACGAGTAGAGGCTCATCAGTATGGCAAAATCCGGTCGCAAAAAACAGCCGTCTGATCCGCTTCTTGTGAGCGTGGAAATCCACCTACGACAAGTTGTGAGCTGTGCCACAGCAGCACTACGCACGTTGAGTTTGGCGAAAGGGAATTTTACCGCGCTCTCGCAGGGGGCAGCTGGTTCGCAATCCCTCTCTCAGCTTTCCGACTCACAGGTTGTCACAAGAAATCTACTCGAAGCTGTACAGCTGCTGGATACAAAGGCGCGCGCCACAGTAACCACAGCAAGGCGCGCTTTAATCTCGAACAAGGAAAGTCATGAATCTGAGTGCGCAGCGCATCTGGGAACCAAGGATACTAGAAAGGGCCCTAGTGCGAGAACGCTGAGGCGCAAAAATCTTCGGGAATCACGCAGAGTCACACAGTCTGATAAAAGAGACACTGAGCCAACAGACGTTCCAACATCTCGCGTGACGAAACCCTCGAAAAATCAGAGCTCAGATACTTTGGTAGAGACTTGCGCATCTCCAACAGACACAGGAGAACCAGTGACACCAGCCGCCACTTCATCCTTTGTGGCCTTAGGACCTTTGTCCACAGGAACGAAAAGAGCGAAGGGCAGCACTGGAGACAAAGGGGATCGCAAGAATCCCAAGGCAAGAAAATCGCTTACATGGAGAAGAGAGACACACAGCAAACGCTCAGAGTCAGTGCCTGCTACTGAGAAGCAGGCGTCGGGATCCCTGCAGCGTTCGACGTCACTCAGCCCTGAGGGGCGATCCATGTTCTCAGTATACGACCGATAATTTTGCCACAGTAGAGATACTTGAATCAGACACCTTACTTGCTGTGGAAAGGGCATCGTGGCGAGTCCGCTTAACTCGATCCACTGATCAGGCGACTGCTTAACTGGGTGGGGCAACTCCCTCCTGTAACTGAAGTCAGAGACAGTATGCCGTTTGCGAGACTTCAAGCTTTGCTAATCCTAGGACAATATGGTGCCAAGCAGTGGAGACACTATAATCAGCCACAATGTTTACTGTAGACAGAGCATCGCGACAAGCTCACTTCGGAACTCACGCCTTGCCAATCTCAAGACAATATTGTGCCAGCATCTCGATCGCGCCGCTTTTCCCACGAAGGTTTTTCCAGCGGCTGTATTGTGCTGTATTTGCGGTGAGAGGATCCAGAGGACCCGTGGGACCGCGGGGGACGGCTTACCCACAATCCTAAGAACCCGATCAGTCGAGGACTGCTTAGGATCCCACAGAGCCTAGCCACCACTTGCAAGCCTATTCCTCAAGTGTAGTGCTGATAAAGCCCCTGTCTGTTTAAAGTTCCTGCACCGCATTAGAACAATAACCCTGTGCCACTGCGGAGCGGGTAACTGTTTAGCTCTGCCGTTAGCTTCAGGGTTTGGGGCCTCAACACATCTTTTCAGACCGAGTTCCTTGCTTTGCAAAAGTGTGCAGCTTGAATAGGAGAAAACTTAATAGTGGTAATAGGCTAAAAGGGACGGCGCCCTATAAAAGCCCACTCAACGTTATAATTGAGTCCTTTTTCCTTTTCCTTTACAGGAAGATATATATTGACATTACACTCAATCAGTAAAGTGTAAATGATCAACGTAAGTATGCAAATAAGATATGTACATTATGTACTAATGCATACATACCAGCCACAAACACATGTGCATGTGGACTGTCAGTGATGGCGATACATAAGGGACAGGATCAAACAACCTGCTGCAGGGCTGGATGGAGATTTCTCCAGACCCCAAGGCAGTATACAGTGCTCAAACACAGTTGGTCACTGTTGAGCACTGTCCATACGTCCACACGAATCGCTGGAGCAACTACATCCTCCACAAAAGCATGTGTAGACAAGGCTATATATTGCCAAGGATTTCAATCAGTAAAATCCTCAAAAATTGACCATATATGCATGGGCACGATGTGACCCGCGCTGATGACGTGGATTCGGGCTGCATCCCAAGAACTGCGATGCACCTTCGGTGCGATGGGCTGCATCCCGAGAACTACAATTCGGCTCATAGCAAACTGCCACGTCATCACATCTGAGATCAATAAATCACTCAGAGAGAAGGTGTTGAAATCAGTACAACACCATTATACATATAGTCATGAGGAGTTTAAAGAGGACACAGTCCCTCCGATATTGACAACACGGTAACACACATTACCACAGGCTCTCTGATTATATATTTGATATCCCACAGCATATGATGATGGGTAACAACAAACCACTTCTCCGCTGGAGGGTAGCGTTGTATTTTGTGCAACACATACAGTGTATTTAAACGGCGCCTGACAACCGCCTAGCATTTTACACTACCTTGAGGGGGGAAGATGAGAAGCTAAAAAAGAATACAACTGAAAATCAAATAAATAATAAAGACAAATAATAAAACAAGTAAGTTGCACCATCGTTGTTGTTTTGGTAATCATGACTATATACAGTCAAACCATGCAGAGTTCCATGACTACATGGGAAGCGTGTAGAGGGGGGAGTATCCTTATTAAATACAACTGTATTCCTTAAGTACCTTCTGTATTTTGCCAGGATTTACCAGTATTTCGGAACGCTTCCCATGTAGTGAGCACCTACGGTTATCTATGGCAGATCTGCATAAGTCGACACCGTGATCCTTCTCCGAGAACGGTAATTGTTGCCAGAATAGATTTATATTATATATATTTGTGTTTTGACAACAATTACCGCTTTTCACCCGATCGATCACCAGAACTATAAATGTTGCCAGAATCAGAATATATTAGATATATTGGTGTTTTGTCAACATTTACCGCTTTTCACCCAGAACTATAAATGTTGCCACAATCAGAATATCTTACATATATTGGTGTTTTGACAACATTTACCGCTTTTTTTCTCTTCCGATATCTTAATGGCGATCCAGATATTCAACGCTGATTGTTTTGATATTTTACCGAACATTGATAATAATTCAATTGATTTAATTATTTTAGATTTGCCTTATAATCAAACTGCATGTAAATTTGATAATCAAATTATTGATTTAGATCGGTTATGGAAAGAACTGAAACGTATCGGTAAACCCCGAACTGCATATGTATTTTTTTGTACAACTCGGTTTAAACATAAGTTAATATCCAGCAGCACCTGCTGGTCTCTCAGATATTTTATAATCTTTATAATATATATACAAAAATGAGCCTCCCAATGTCTTTGGCCTTTGGCTTATCGAAAATGAACTCGTATTCCACCAATTACTTCAGATTGGAAACAACAAACTTGACGGAAGCGTCACAATATTCAACCATAACTTTGAATATACCTGTGAATTCAATTGTAAACATGAAGAGCCTCTAGACCGGTTATGATGCAACAGCTACCATGTAAATCAATCAATGACATCACATATCCACCATTCAGGATAAGCAACGTTCATCCTTTGGCGGGATACAAAAGTTATACCCTAGGGCATGGTGAAAAGCTTTCTCAAAAGATGGAAATGTTCCATTTCCCGATGGAGCATCCATTAAATAGTCGATTGTTGCAACCTGTACCTTTGTTTTTTTCATAGATTAGTATATACAATGTCAGCTTTCGGAAATGAATTGAATGCAAAAACATTAACATACACGAACACCACATTCCGAACAGTAGAGAGAGATGGAACAGATATAGAATTGACAAAGGATGATGTACAGAATCAAATTATATTAGGTGATACTCCCTCAATTGTTCGGTTGCCGAAATGTGTACCTGCTATCAAAGGTAAAATGTTTACAATTTATAACGGAAAAGCCGCAACGGGCCAATCAGTGACTCTTGAGAAGTTTGAGGGTGACAGAATAAATGGATATTCAGACACAACTAACGGCGATATTAAGTTGGAAAATAATGCAACCAATGCAAGTAGTATTACAAGCGTCACTCTAATTGCATCAGGCGAAAGAACAAGTACACAGGAAGGAAATTGGTATGTGGTTTCAACATCTTATCGGAATACGGCATGAAATATAAAAAGTATAATGTATAATGTCAGCTTTTGGTTCCAATTTAATTGTGAAAGAAATTAACGGTAAACCATTTGTAAATGGTACGGGTCCAACCGATACACTAACGTGCGATACAGTGGTGTGTCAAACTATAGGCAGCGTTGAATCGCCGCTTGAGACCATGCATATCGGGTCGGATATACGCTATCAAAACGATATCAAATTGGAAAAATATTTAATTTAGATTATTTCTTTCTGGTTTTAGATTAACTCATTTTCATGTTGATTTTAGATTAAGTTTTCTTGATGTCATCCGGCTATGACCGGTGGTCCTTTTCACGACTCGTGTTCAAATAATGTGCACACAGGTCAAACGCTCTCGTTCCCGCTGGTGCCACCTCCCGCTGCTGCCTCCAAAAAGCTTTAAGAAGGTTTGTCTCGCTTGTGATAATGGTGGGCGCCGTTGTAATAGACACTCACGGCGTGTTCTGCTTGAAAAAAGGCCCCTGTACTTCTTCTATATCCTAAACCCTTTGACTTGCCTTTTACCGCTGCACGCGACCGGCAAGCATCTTTGAAACTTCCGAGTTTCAAAGATGCGTTTTGTATTTTGGGTGCACCCTAATTTTACAAAACGGCCGAGCGCTTCCCGTTTGTGCGGGATATTCACATTTATTCCATGGAATATTTCATATGGATTAACACACATAAGCACGAAGGCATCGGCCACGCATCTTTGAAACTAACGAGTTTCAAAGATGCGTTTTTTGTCATTTGGGTGCGCATACCCAAATAACAAATCAGCCGAGCGCTTCCCGTTGGCGTGGGGTATCCAACGCTTGAATGTTGAATATTCATTGTAATATGAGTTAGCAAGCGAGGTTGCAAAGGCATCGGGACAGAATCTACGAAACTGTCCTATGCCTTTGCCTTTGGGTTTGGGTTCGAACGTGACACCCAAACCCAAAGATGCCAAACAGCCGAGGGCTTCCCGTGCGTCCTAACGCACGAAACTTGGCACACATACTACCATGGTACATATATTTAAGTTACCAGAAGCTCAAGGCTTCAAGTTACTTGTGCGCGAAACGCGCAATTATTTCTAAGGCAGATGTTTTGGGTTTGGGTTCGAACGTGACACCCAAACCCAAAGATGCCAAACAGCCGAGGGCTTCCCGTGCGTCCTAGAGCACGAAACTTGGCACACATACTGCCAAGATACATATCTTTGAGTTACTTGAAGCTCAAGGCTTCAAGTTACTTGTGCGCGAAACGCGCAATTTATTTCTAAGGCAGATGTTTTGGGTTTGGGTTCGAACGTGAGACCCAAACCCAAAGATGCCAAACAGCCGAGGGCTTCCCGTGCGTCCTAGAGCACGAAACTTGGCACAAATACTGCCAAGATACATATCTTTGAGTTACTTGAAGCTCAAGGCTTCAAGTTACTTGTGCGCGAAACGCGCAATTTATTTCTAAGGCAGATGTTTTGGGTTTGGGTTCGAACGTGACACCCAAACCCAAAGATGCCAAACAGCCGAGGGCTTCCCGTGCGTCCTAACGCACGAAACTTGGCACACATACTGCCAAGATACATATCGTTGAGTTACTTGAAGCTCAAGGCTTCAAGTTACTTGTGCGCGAAACGCGCAATTTATTTCTAAGGCAGATGTTTTGGGTTTGGGTTGGAACGTGACACCCAAACCCAAAGATGCCAAACAGCCGAGGGCTTCCCGTGCGTCCTAGAGCACGAAACTTGGCACGAATACTGCCATGGTACATATTTTTGAGTTACTTGAAGCTCAAGGCTTCAAGTTACTTGTGCGCGAAACGCGCAATTTATTTCTAAGGC
The DNA here is from genome assembly GCA_001247695.2 of Cymbomonas tetramitiformis. Taxonomy (NCBI): domain Eukaryota; kingdom Viridiplantae; phylum Chlorophyta; class Pyramimonadophyceae; order Pyramimonadales; family Pyramimonadaceae; genus Cymbomonas; species Cymbomonas tetramitiformis. The sequence continues at coordinate 325 of LGRX02014616.1, read as the reverse complement.
AGATGTTTTGGGTTTGGGTTCGAACGTGACACCCAAACCCAAAGATGCCAAACAGCCGAGGGCTTCCCGTGCGTCCTAACGCACAAAACTTGGCACGAATACTACCATGGTACATATCTTTGAGTTACTTGAAGCTCAAGGCTTCAAGTTACTTGTGCGCGAAACGCGCAATTTATTTCTAAGGCAGATGTTTTGGGTTTGGGTTCGAACGTGACACCCAAACCCAAAGATGCCAAACAGCCGAGGGCTTCCCGTTGCGTCCTAGAGCACGAAACTTGGCACACATACTGCCAAGATACATATCTTTGAGTTACTTGAAGCTCAA
>LGRX02014614.1:18982-43492 GCA_001247695.2 Cymbomonas tetramitiformis | reverse complement strand
TGTCAGAGGCGCTGGGTGCTTGCCTTGTGCATTGCGCCGCGTGTGTGAGAGAGGCTGGGAGCTTGCCTCGTGCATTGCGCCGCGTGTGTCAGAGGGGCTGGGTGCTTGCCTCGTGCATTGCGCTACATCTGTAGTGCATGCACCAACGTCTTTGAGGGCCGTGTCCGCACTGTGGACATGCACCATGTGACGACACCACCACTGGCGTTGCTGAGCCACGAATGTTCCATCTGCAGATTGGAGTGGGAGTGAACCGGACGGATGTGGCCAATCGCTTGCTCCAAGCCTTTCCTACCACCCGGCCAGTCATAGTGCTAGATGACGCTCTGCAGCATCGCAAGCTCCACCGTGATGTCGAGGTCATCTTCCGTATACCGCACTGCGCCCTCCCAGCGTGTGTGACTGTGATCCGGCCACACCTTGAACCACCAGTCCTCCATGCTCCCAGGGCTCCCGGCCTTCCAGCGTCTCCTTGCCTTGCACTGCAATTGGCAATTGGCATTTGTCATTCAACCTAATCGAAGGCATGTTTTTGTGTAGCCGAGCGCCACTGCTCTCGCGCGCCTCACACATTTGGCTGATGGATGCCCCCCTCCATGAACTCGGACTATGCTACATCCTGATCCAGGGCGATGGTGTAGCTACCTACTGGCCCCTCATCAACCTTTCGTGTTGCGTCAAGTCTGCCCAGCGGTAGTCGTGGATGGTAGAACGCGCGTGCTGGCTCTGATGCGCGTGGCAGTGCGGGTTGCTGCAGATTGTGATGGTGAACGCGCTCACCGGCTGGGGCAGCGGCTGCTTGATCCCGCGCGGGCCACTGCGAGAGCACCTCGGTGCGCCCGCCTTGATGGGCGTTTTCAATACACGCTGGAGGGCGTATTCGCAGGGGTGTGCATCTGGGACCGATGTGGGGGCTTCTTGTGCGGTGCTGCGGCCGCATTGTGCATGGGAATAGCCGCTTGGCGGAGGTGCGTGATTGGATGCGGCTGTTCGGCGGTACCTATCTGGCGGTGCAATGATTTTGGTGGTAAGCACTTCGTCACCAGCCTTTGATTTCGTTTCGTCATCATCCATGGTCGGCAGTGGGTGATGCACATCACTATTGTCCTCAGCGGGCAGATACAGACATGTCTGCTCCGCGTAGCTGGTTACTAATACATGACTGGCGTGTAGCGGACTTGCCAGAGACGCGTATCGTGTCATTACTGGCGTGTAGCGGACTTGCCAGAGACGCGTATCGTGTCATTACTGGCGTGTAGCGGACTTGCCAGAGACGCGTATCGTGTCATTACTGGCGTGTAGCGGACTTGCCAGAGACGCGTATCGTGTCATTACTGGCGTGTAGCGGACTTGCCAGAGACGCGTATCGTGTCATTACTGGCGTGTAGCGGACTTGCCAGAGACGCGTATCGTGTCATTACTGGCGTGTAGCGGACTTGCCAGAGACGCGTATCGTGTCATTACTGGCGTGCAGCGGACTTGCCAGAGACGCGTATCGTGTCATTACTGGCGTGTAGCGGACTTGCCAGAGACGCGTATTATGTAGTGCAGAAAAGGGATATGCAGAAGGGAGTGCGGGGGAAGGATTTGATGAGCACGAGGCGATGGCGAAGCGGGCAGTCATGAAACGGGAATGGGAAGTGCGGCTTCTGAGAGGGGGCACGTGAGCAGGTCGTTGGATATGGAACTGGATGTCTCACGTGTAGGGTGGTGTGGTGTGGAAGGCTAGGCATAGCATTACCACGCGCAGACGTGGTGGTGCTCCACCACGTTGATTTGGTACGGAGCACCTGCCACCGCTTCGTGTGGGATTCCCCACTCTTTTCAGAACCGCAAGGCTAATCCACCTCTCCACACTCCTTGCGGCGCCTCCCCCGGCTGCCATGCACGTGGCCACAACCGTCAATTTCTTAAAATAGGGGCTTTTGGCAGGAGCCGCTAAATATGGGGTAATTGCCGGTCCCCTTGCCACATCCATTCCTCGCTCGACGCTCCCTTCTGCTACTGCTCCTCTTCCACATGGGAAGCCGTTGATTTACTTCATCGAACGCCTCCCCCTCATTTGTCGATGGCCGCTGGAAGTTGCCACTGCCCGGAAGTCGTGTGCGCGGGGGAGCTAATCATGGCAGGTGGATCCCAGCCGCATAGCAGCGTTGCGGGAGGACATCATGCGGCGGTCTCACGATGCTGCCCTTCTCCTCACTTCATGCATGCAGCCAACTGACCTCCTGCCCGTGCCTGCTCCGGCACGGAGTACGCGATGCTCTTCCCTCTCGTCGTCTACTGCAGCGAGCCCAGGCGCCAATGGCGCTCTCGATTCCCAAGGTGCGCCGACTGGTCGCCCGCCTGCCCCTTTCCCAGGGGCGGCAGGTCTCCTCCCTCCCCGTGCCCTCACCCAATCAGTGGATATGGTAAGCCCTAAACCCACCTTACCTCCCTCCCCGTGCCCTCTCCCAATTGGTGGATCTGGTAAACTCTAAACCCCCCTAATCCAACATCTGACTCCCCCCAGCAGCAGTTCTCTGGTGCTTCTGTCCGGAGCGGAGCTGTTCCTCGCCTCCCAAACAGCAAGTCTCCATCGCCCCTCAGCCGAGCAGCGGCTCTCCACCGCGCGCTCTTCGAGCCGCAGGTCTCCTACCCCCTCCAGTTGGGGGGCACGCACGCGTGCAGCGCGACAAGAACCAATCATGGCCTCGCCACTGTGTCTCACGACTGCCAGCGCGTGTGGCTGCAGGTGTAGTTCCGTTGGAGGTGCTGCGAGGGGTTTCCGTCGTGTGTGCCAGTGGCATCGGCTGCCCGGCGTCCTTGCGGGAGCTGTTGTACAAGGTGAGCGCTTTGCACTGTGCTAAGAGCGCGGACTACACAGGGCGGTGTGAGAGGGAATATGAAGGAGGATGTCGTGGCAAATTATTGCGAAACCGTATCTTCGTGATTTCTGTGTCATGAGAGGCAAGCCCCTCCCCAAATTGATGGCACAGTGCTGCGCAGCATGGGGTTGTGCTCGCGCCGCCTGCGCATCGCACAGAGTTGAGCTATAGACTCCGAGAACTTGGATGTCAGAATTGTTGGAACCGATGACAGATTTCAACGATCACACTTGGTGCATGTCTGACATTCAACAACCATATGGCCGGACATTCAACACCTTAACATTAAAACCGATTCTAGCAACTGCTTAAGCGGTGGGCAAAAGTAAATGATGTAAAGCATGCAGCGACTGGATTTGGCAAATGAGGATTTGTGCGAAAGGGGAGTGGTCAATTCAAGTCATTCTTCACTGAGTTCTATTGTGCATCGTGCAAGCAGGCTTTGGTCCGGGCACACCACTTAAAGGTTTGGGCACGCTGACCAGTGAATCTGGCTGCATGTGGGGGGACGGTTGGTGGCGATGCAGCTTGGGGCCCGCCATGTGACAAGCTTTGAGTTCGATGACCACCACCACTTCACGAGGCAGGTGAAGACTGCAGCCTGTGGCAGCCACGTGGCTCGGGACTCCGAACACACTTCGTCAGCCGCGTGTCACGCACACGCCATGCCGGTGAGATTAAGGCACTTGCACGGCCACAAGATGACAGGAAAGCTGGCCACCCGTGCATGAAGCTATCGAGCATCACCGAAGGCATGGGGGAGAGGGGGGAGAGAAATAGCTGGACTAGAACAAAGCGGCGCTGAGCAGCAGCCGCGTGCATGCACGCGTGACGAAAGGAATCTGAGGGCTGAGTGGTTTGCCTCGCAGGAGCTGCATGACGTGGCTAGGGCGTTGAAGGACATGAAGGCATCACAGGCAGCTACACAGCAGCCTCCTCCACGTGTGGTGATAACAGAGAAGGCACGCCACTCGTCCTTTTGTCGTGTTTTCAATGCCGCATAAGAGCTATGCTCGGTCCACACCGCACAGGGCAGTGGTGCCTCATGCTCTGAAGGCCGGTTTGGCAGGGCCGGGCTGGCTGGTGGCTGTGTGAGGACATGGGTCACTGAATCACTGAGCTGCTTTGATGCATTCGCATACGTGTTTCAAGGCTGACCAAAGCGTACTGGACTGATGCGCGTGCTCAAGTCTTCCACTTCCAGGCCTTGCCTTATCAAGACATTTCCAACGATGTATGAAAGGTCCCGCCGACTGAATGCACTTTGGCGAACCGACGAAACCAATTCGATGACAAGCGAATTTGAAGAGACGGCTTTATGAACTGCTTGGTCGTGGTGCCCGCGGAGTAGGTCATACGTTACACGCTTGATGGGCTGTGCGAGGGCTGGGCATGCGTAATGGAGTTGCGCAGAGGTGGAAAGCTTCTCCCGAGGCTTAAGTCTGTTTGGGGTGCAAATGATGACGTTGGGCGCACAGGATTATGCTCGCTGCCCGGATATGATACAGGAGGTGCTGCACGCTGAGGGTGCACTGGTGCTCCGATGCGATCTTCATCTTGGGACAGGTGTGCTTGCTTGTGCAGGGAAACCTTGCAGGATATTCCTAGTCAAGACGGGCCTGAGTACCCCCAAAGCACCTAATGTATATCCATTGACCCTCTATCAGTGTAGACCAGTGTACAACATATAGCCATGGGAATTTGAAACAGTGCAAGGCAGTCAGGCTCATGTGAGGCCCAAGTGCTGAAGCCTACTTTCAGCACTTGCGCCTTATACATTCTTAACGGTTTCTCAAGTGTGAGGCGCGTTGGTGATGGCATGTTGTCTTAAACATTTGTTGCATCGCATCCATTGCACATAGTAATGGGTGAGCGGGCAATATTCGCTCACCACACCCTACGGGCAATATTTGCTCACCACACCCTATGGGCAATATTTGCTCACCACACCCTATGGGCAATATTTGCTCACCACACCCTACAGGTGCATGTCCACAGTTGTCAAGAGATCAAGCCATTTGATACTTAGTTGCTTCACGCCACTCCAACTCACGGTGTGCTCATCGATGGGGACTGTTTTAGCAGAGGAGGAGGCTGAGGCATTGGATGAGCTGCTTGCATCGAAGATGAATATGGTTTGGGCACAGCTATGAACATGAAATGGAATGAAATGGAATAGACAGTTTTTAATTAGACATTTTTACTGAGCACATGTGGTGCCATGCATTGATAAATGACAGGGTTGATAGATTTATACTGGGTGATCCTGGATGCCTCTGATATACACCGTCATGTCCGTGCATTTGTATGTGATGTGATGGTGTTTTTTGGAGTGAATGATATATATACACACACATATGTATCTGATATGTGGGTGGTTTTAAAGTTGCCCACTTCCTGCTCTCGGTAAGATGTCTTACCCAGGTAGTGTTTTAATCATGGGCCACCGGCAAACCAGTCATCATCGATGATAAGATCTTAAAAACAACATCGCATAACATGAAAGGGTATTTACTCGCATATTGACTGTGTCATCCCTGGATTTGTGTACGAATATATGTTTCAGGTGTTGGTACAGGGTACTTATTCTCAATGTACATAGATACGTCCCACGGGCAGCCATGCTCGCGCGCCCACTGCAGCACCGCCAGATGCCCACTCTCCGCATAGTGACATGTCTCGGCATCCCACGGGCAGCCATGCTCGCGCGCCCACTGCAGAACCTCCAAATGGCCACTTCCCGCCACCAAACCACATGCGCGGGAGTCCCAGGGGCAGTCATGCGCGCGCGCCCACTGCAGGACCTCCAGACGCCCATTTTCCACCACATAATGGCATTTTTTCGGCGTCCCACGGGCAGCCATGCGCGCGTCCCCACTGCAGCACCTCCAAATGCCCATCTGCCGCCGCATAGTACCGTAGTGAACCCGAAAGAACCTACGAGACATTTCCATAATATATTCGGTAACCTGATTGTGGCAAGGCGGCAAGGTAAGTGACTACTATCCGATGGTCCCTGCCATATACGATCAGAAACGTGCGTGGTCCTTTGACAAGGACCACCGTTTTACGAATGTGTTAAGGTGCTCTATCGATGTCGGGAATTGCCGACATAGTGGTTAAAGTAGCCTGGGTATGAAAAAACTGATAATTTGATAATGTTGTTGCTATCTTGCTAAAAGTCGACATTGTTTAACATTGCCCATGCTCATTATCGACATTATATAGTGTGCAACGAACTGCTGCCGCTAGCTATATCACCAATTAGGAAACGGCAAATTGGGAAACCCTAAAACCCTAAAATATACGTAAGAAGGCGCCGGCCACAGCAGCCGCGTTCTGCATTCCCATCGAGGACTGTGAGGAGGACGCGTAATCTCTGGCTATGTGCCAGGTATTTCAGCAGGCATCAGATTGCGGGGCATCGGCGTTTGCGGCGGCGGTGCGGCAGTACGGTGCGCCAGTGGCGGTGTCGGCTGGCGGCATTGAGAGCGACGGCGTGGTCGTCTCGGCGTATGGTTTCCACGTCGAGGAGGACTCTGATGGCGATGGTAACGACGTGCATGCGGAGCTCCACAATATATCACGGAAAAGGTGCACGATGTGGGGAGGCGCGCAGGTGTGTCTTTCTCACAGGCATCCGTGCCTCGTCCCAGGCAGGCGACGGTAGCGGTGCACGGTGCGACGGTTTAGGCATCACGGCCGGCTAGACAGGTGGTGCCAGCAGCTGGTGGTCCTTGGGCTGGGCAAGACTTCCCGAGACTCAGGACGACGTCCTTAATCAGGTGGCGGAAACGGCATGATGGGAGGAGCCCCCCGCCTTCGGGCACATTGGGAGCATTCGTCCACCCACGGAGGAGTTTCCGCGGCATCGATGTGCTGCCGGTGTCGGGTGCTTTCGCGCAGCCATTCTTCGGCGGGGCGTGCTCCTTTGCGCCAGCGGAGGAATCCTTCGTGGAGCCGGAGGAGAAATCCTCAATCGAGCCGATCGAGAAATCATTCGTGGATTCCAACCAGGAATTATTCCCTGACTCCGGTTCGGAGAAACCAGTCGTGGGAGCACCTGGCTGTGCTTCGGCGGTACGCTCATAGCAGGTGGTAGGCTTCGGTGCTCCTCCGTTCGGGCTTCGGCCGCGTTTTATTTTGACAATCTTCTGCTTTGGCGTTGCTGGAGTAGCTGCGGGCTTTGGCGGCATCAATAACATCAAGAACGACGGCAACTGCTCTGTCACCGAATAAGACCCGGTGATGTGCATTGGGGCGACATGCAAATATTCTGGGGTGGACCCTCAGTCCCCAGAGCCGTAGCAGCAGGTGCTACAACTGTTTGCTGCTGCATGTGGGGCCTGTGCTGCGGCGTCTGCACCTGGTGGTGAATCTGCTGATTGGGCTTGGGAGGATGGCGGTGTAGTCGCTGACGGTGTTCCTTAGACTTTCTGAATATGTGCCAGTCTGGCGGTGACTGAAACGCGGCACTCCTTTGTCAACAACAATATCGATACAAACTTTTATTTGTTTCTGAGATGGCAAACTGTTTTGGTATATTCATTCTCTTGGTATTAGGATTAGCTGCACATACGTGCTTTACTGCAGCTTTCCTCTGGTTTTGAATAGCTTGCTCTCAGTTAGATCAGAATTGCACAGTAGAGCTGCATCTGGCCAAGTGTTATTAACTTTCCTGCTGACCTCACTATTTGCTATAGTCACCACACTTCTGTACGGAGGTGGTGTGCCGAGATCTGTGTTTCAGGCAGCCCTGACAGGCAGGCCCCTGGCCCTAGACTCTAATGTGTCCGTACATACCGCAGTGACTTAGCAGTAGTAGTAGGAGTACAGTACCCTGCGTGACCGACCAACCGAGCGGGTTTAGGTTTTAAGTTATCTCTCACTAATTATCATACGACTTTTTACACTCACTCAAGTGAACGGCACACTGCATTCTAACCGACACCAGGATATAACGGTTGGATATATCCCTCTAAATTGACCGATCGATTTTCCCGATTTCTAATGGATCGATTCTGATTTTCCCGATTCCTAACCGATCGTGCGCTCCTGATAGTTTCAAAGTGGTATCGATCAATAGTAATATTCTGATATATCGTTATTTTACAGTATCACACCACCTATCAGTGCCATCATCCTTGGTTCCTTGCTCGTTACAAACATTATTATATGATTGCATTGCTGGCAGAAATAGCAAAGAGGCAAGCTGGCAAAGCATCTAGATATTTCATTAGAGCCAATGTAACCGTTGATTCTTGAGCTGTCTTGATAGGGTCAGCCAGGTGGCCGATCGGGATTTAATAATAAGTGACGGGAACCTGATCCGATCGCAGGCGCCCGAGACCTGAATAAGAAGACGGTAAGCCAAGGGCAGCCCAGCAAAGTTTGGAATATAAATTGCAAAGGCCTGCTATGATAATCATTAGTTAATTATTGGTCTTATATTTCCTGCCCTAAATATGGCAGTGTGTCTTGCAAACAACGATTGTTCACTGTAGTGCACCGTTTCAGTGGTTGCGTGTCCTTGCTAAAATGTGGTGTGAAACCATCGCTTCGAATGGGTTTAATGCAATGATACCATAGCACTTTCTCCTATTTTTTGCAAGGCACGCTGATGCCCTAAAATTTTCAGGTAACCGGTGAAAACCTCACGCGCGTTTTGTGTCACCACTCCACGCCGTGTTTTACTCCACACACTTCGTGCAATTCACCAATAGGGGGCTACGGTTGGCCATATACAATGCAGAGCAACAAAGGTAGGTTGCAGGTAAATGTTTGTCCTCAATGTTCACAACATGCACATCGGGTATGCTGAAATGAACCTATGACACTGCTGGTGACTTTGTAACTTGAGATGTCAATCCCAAATTTGTGGCAATCCACTTGTGATTGCCACATCTTAGTCATGCCACAAACTTGTTGCAGTCAGCGCATCCACCTCAATATCATTTGTAACAAAGTCTAAGATTCCCTGAAGACTGGTCCATCAGCACTGCACCATACCTTAAGCCGCGGGTCTGTGCGCTCGCTTCCCTGCAGCGCATCACAACGCAATGCACATGAGCAGTTCTCACGAACACTAGCAGCACTCGATGCATAGCAAGGCACAAGGATGCGGTGGTGTACAGATGAACGCTTTTGGAATGCTTCTGAAAGATGCAGTAAAGTGATAAACCAACCACGCACGCCGCGACTACATCAACCATGGTCACTCACACTGCAGGCCGCACCTACATCGACCAGTTTAGCAAAGCATCTGATAGACAACAATAAGCTAAGCATGGCAGCAAGGTTGCCCCAAGGTGAAACTGCCAAATGGGGGACTAGGGGATCCGGGTGAAATCTAAATAAGAACCTCCCACTCCTGGATGCAGCGACTGACTCACCTATGTAATAATATATGAATGGGCCATGCAGTGGGCGGGGCTGTGCAGCGAGCGGGAGACAGGCGCAAACCAGCTGCCAGCGCGTATCGCAGCTGGTACGGATGTGATCCGTGCAGTTCTGGGCGGACATGTGCAGTGTATTTAACCCAAGCACAACCAAATCGCCTGCTTGCCACACCGCCCGTACATGAGACCTAAACCGATAGCACCGAGTGAAAAACATTGGAGAATACCTCTTGAGCATCGAACATCTCAAACCTGAAGCGATGCTTCAATCAGGGTTCCAATCAGATGCACCCCCGCATCAGCATGCTCCAGTAACCCACCCATTACCTGCTGCATAGTCAGTAGTCCTCCAGTCCACTGCATATTTCCCTATTCCCCAGATCCGTCCCATCCATAAAAACATATCAATATCCAAAGTCTCAAGAGGCTGTCGTTGGCCGCTGTCGCCAGATTGGGATTGAGATGCATTGCGTGAGAAGTATGGCCAATCAAATGAGGGTATCAAGGGCGACCTACACAGGCAGGGCGGCGCAAGAGCCATCCACCGGGCGCCAACAAACTGAGGGGGAAGCAAGGTGAGCACCAACGGCATGCTGTATGGAACTCCCATCCGAGCTCAGCCATCCGCTGCGAGTGCCGTCTTGCCCCACCTCCGATGCACCTGCGAGCCAAAAGCAGGGAAAACTCAGAATCGCGCCGCATTGGTGTATTGCCGTAGCTTTGAGGCAGGTGGGCGAGTGGAGAGGGGTTCCGCGGTTACCGTATGAAGCTCGGAGAGGGCCAAACGCACGAGAGCGGTGCGATCCTCGGCACACCATCAGACCACCGGTTTCTATCTGGCTCGAGCAACACCTCAAAGATTCAGTCAGATGACCCAAATGCGACTTTCTGGGAGGGTGTGCTGGTGATGGGTGCAGGCATCAACGCGAACAGATACCAACCGATCCTACATGTGGGATCTTCATGCGCACGGAGAGCGCTTGCGGTTCCCTATGCTGGTCCCGGCGGTGCTCGGTCTAGGCAGGAAGATATGCTGAGGTGGGGCATCCCAAGGGCCCTGGAGGAGGCCGTGGCGCAGCACTGTTGGGAAGCGGATAGAATGGTTAAGCCCGGTGATATTCACTTCGTGCCCACGTATTGGATTTTGCTGTTTCCGCTGATGATTTTTACATCAAGCGTGGCTACCTCTCCTCACCGAGTCTTAAAATAGCTTAGAACCCTCGCACACCCTACTTTCAGGGCTGTTTTACAGTGTTTAGAAGGGAGTACTGCTTGACTCATATAGGGGTACATCCCGTCAATATCACTTGTCATAAGCTGGCGAATCACATTCAGTCTGCCAAGAATGCCCTCGCGAAGAATTTCCTATAAACCAAAATTTTCTAATGCCAGCACGTTTATATTCCTCAGGACGGTACTCTTTGCGTTCCTGGACTCTCGAGTATAAGGAGAGCCTCGTCTTCCTTCGCGACGCAGCGGTCGTGCAACATGCCGCTTGCACCGCGAATGGGAAAGCTGAGATCCTAGCCATGGTCAAGCTGCAGTGGATATATGGATGTGTCTGGACGAGCCTGCGGTGGTTCCTTGAGGGTGAGCCTGGTCATCAGGCGAAGCTGGCCTCCCACGGGCGTTAACACGTGTGGCCCCCTGCTCACGGAGGCGTGGGCGGGCACCGGCCTCGAGGATCTGGAGGCAACCCGTCGAGCGTGCCACACCTCCGCAGGTTCATCAGTATGCTAAATGTGTGGCGTTGCTCACCAGCTACACGGCTTTGGATCCGACGGCCAGCCTGGTGCATTTCTCTTCTGAGCAGACGCGTGCCCCTTTGGATCCGACGGCCAGCCTGGTGCATTTCTCTTCTGAGCACACGCACCCTTTGACGCGGCCAGCCTGGTGCATTTCTCTTCTGGCTGGCGCGTGCCCCTTGGATCTGGCCAGCCTGGTGCATTTCTCTTCCTGAGCACACGCGTGCCCCTTTGGATCCGACGGCCAGCCTGGTGCATTTCTCTTCTGAGCAGACGCGTGCCCCTTTGGATCCGACGGCCAGCCTGGTGCATTTCTCTTCTGAGCAGACGCGTGCCCCTTTGGATCCGATGGCCAGCCTGGTGCATTTCTCTTCTGAGCAGACGCGTGCCCCTGCCGCGGCACAGAGTGGTGCGGAGGCTGGTGGGAGACTGCACTCGGATGGTCTCACCGAGCCTCGCAGTTTGTGGGGAGGCGCGGGAGTCCTGGATTCAGTGCAGTGGCTCGGGGCCGTCTATCGGGAGCTGGAGTCGGTGGTGCGTGCGGAGGGTGCCCTCGAGATGCTGCAGCCTGGTGATGCTCCCGCGAGTGTGCACTTCTTGGACGCGCCGTCTGTACTTACGGGCAAGCTGGACAGGCCACCGGGCTAGGCATGCGCAAGGCACGCGCCGCATGTATGTAAGGCCTCCGGCAGGTGTTCGGGGGGGACTCCATTGAAATCTTTGCCCGCAATACTCATCGGTTCTCTGTCAGGCGGGCGACTATTCGGGTGCTGAACCTCGGCTCATGGGTGTGCCACATGGACGTGGAGGCCGCCTGCATCGATTCTGAGCGGGATGCGGAGCTGTATGTCAAGGTGCCTTAGGGGTTGAAGTTTGATGCTTGACGGCACTGCAGGGTGCGGGAGGCAGCCAGGCCGGCTTCGTTGCCAGCGGCCTCCAGGGGAGGTACTGGAGCTGGCACGGGAGGCAGCCAGGCCGGCTTCGTTGCCAGCGGCCGCCAGGGGAGGTACTGGAGCTGGCACGGGAGGCAGTCAGGCCGGCTTCGTTGCCAGCGGCCCCCAGCCCAGGGGAGGTACTGGAGCTGGCACGGGAGGCAGCCAGGCCGGCTTCGTTGCCAGCGGCCGCCAGGGGAGGTACTGGAGCTGGCACGGGAGGCAGCCAGGCCGGCTTCGTTGCCAGCGGCCTCCAGGGGAGGTACTGGAGCTGGCACGGGAGGAAGTCAGGCCGGCTTCGTTGTCAGCGGCCAAAGTAAATTTAACAAATTTGCCTCATTTGGAAAGACAAATTTTAAGGCCCCCAGGGGAGGTACTGGAGCAGGCATTGCAGAAACTGTTGAACGAGTGGTGTAAAAAATGGGTTTTCCAACACGAACGAGGTGAAACTACAGGGTCTGAACATTTTCAGTTCAGAGTGCCTTGCCTGGGAAGTTGCGGTGGGTGGCCAGGCGCACAAGGGCAGGCGTTTTCATCTGCACCGTCACGTTTCAGTGCCAGCTATAGTCTCGGGCATATGGTGCGCTGAGACACATACTCCGGCATCTGAAGGGCACTCTGCACTATGCGCCGGTGCTGTGAGCCCCTGCGGCACCGGGGTGTGTGGACAGTGCACTCCCTCTGTGCAGTCACATTGATGCGGAGTATGCCGGGTGCAAGCTTTCTCGGAGATCTACATCTGGTACAGCTGTTATTCTACGTGGCAGCCGTGATCTATTCAATAAGAAGTGGGTATCCTTGTCCACTACCGAGGTTGAGATCATTGCCATGTCTGAAGGGAGAACAGTGACTAGATGTATTCTAAGTGTCCTGAACGACATCCTCAAGGTCTAGCTCCCGGTACCCATGTCCAGTGTTAGTCAGGGGGCTACACATCTGGCCTCGGAGTATGTGAACAACAGCAGCTCAAAACACAACGAGGTCAAGAACGAATGTATATTCTTGAGAAGCTGGACAGCAGTGCTATAAAACTACTCTATCTCAACACGAATGAGAAAACGGCTGATATTTTTACAAAACCACTGCGATCACTGGGCTTTACAGTGCACAGGAGAAGCTCAGAGTCTTTCTTCACTCAATGTTGAAGTAGCTTAGAACCCTAAGAAAGCCTAAGTTCAGGGCTGTTTTACAGTGTTTAGAAGGCAGTAACAGCTGTAGGATGAGATTTGACTGGAAAGATAAATAAGGGAAGATAATGCTCATCAAGAAACGAAACCCCGGCAAGCTGAAGGAACTAGATAAAGTGAGACGAGAGTTTGAGAATCATAATTTTGATAGGACAGCCCGTGCCTATTGGGCGGGGCGAACGGTTTCTCAGGCTTTTGCTGTGCATTTTGTTGTGACCGAACGCTATACTCCTAAAAACGAGACCAGCACTATGCGCACCACTGACTCCCTCCATCCCACCACGGGGGTGCAGAAAGGCCGCTGAGTTGTAGATGCTGGCGTGCACGCACCGGGACGTCCCCGATCGGTAGCCTGCAAAGCTCACGCCTTACCCGTACAGAAATCAACCAAGCCACCTGGGAAGAACAGGGTGCAATCTTCTATGATAGGGGAAACGTCGAGGACTCATGCACTGGACTCATTCGAGACAAGCCCAGCTCTAAGCCCTACTAAAAGCTGTGCCTCGCACCACACAGCTTGGTACGATAACGCAACTCCCGATGCTAGAGTCTCCTCCAAGAACGGGGCATTGCGTTAGACAATAGGAGGGGCGGCAGCAGACGCCCTAGACAATAGGGCTCACCAAATCGTAATCAGGTTTTCGGCGCCTCTCCCGAGGAACACGCGGTCAGTATGAACTCCAGTGAATTCGCCACGCCCGACCGCACGTAGCCACTTATATCCCGTTGTGATGACGTCGGCGCCCTGAGCCCACAATAATAGTCAGAAACAGTGCTACGTGTGGATATCTTTGCTTATGCTGACACCCTTTGATTTTCTCGAAGTGTTCCAGCGAGGTCGAGATGGAAAAAGCACTACGAGAGAGTCTTTGTTGTTCCGAGGTTCCCCCGCCGCTTCTCATTGCCCCGGAACAGGCTCGGTGGCAGGGACACGTATGCCGCCTGAGTGGGCGTTATGATACCTATATCAAAGGCAATTTTCTACGTCAAACAATCCACTTCAGCCGACAGTCTCACATCGCGAGAGAAAATACGGTCTGCTCGGAACCACGAACTATGAGCAGGCATGAAGATCATCAGAAGCAGCAAGGGATATCCTGGACAGAGACGACCTCCCGAGTATGCAGGGGTTTTGAGTGACTATCAGGAGAGAGGCCATTCGAGGACCGTGAAAGTGTCAGTACCTGCAACAAGTGGCTTGCGAGATCGAATAATATTGGATGGTGCAGCACGTCTGCAACTTCCTCACTGTGTGCGATTTGTTGTTGATCTGCGTGCAACAGGCAGATTCCTGTCAAGGGGAGGGAGTTCACCGTAGCAGTCCGCAGCTGGAATGACTGCCTGTTTTTAAACTGCGGTTTACAGACTATTAAGGAAACACATCTTTCGGTAAGCGTTTATGGGGAAGAGCGGACAAAGGGTATCGGCCTTTTAAGGTAACAGGTTTGAAAACACGTACTCCGAGGTATGGGGTGGTATTCCTGCAGTGCGCAAAGCCCTTTGTTGTCCCCTCGAGCGGTGCTTCCACGGGCCGCGCTAACTCTAGGCTGGTCCAGGGTGCGCACCTAAAAGTCCTAGGGAGGAGGCTCCAGGAGCTGCTCTGCCCTCAGCAGCGTTCGTCCCTGGCCAAATAGGATGGATCGTCAGGGTGGATTGAAAGTGGGGAAAATATACTTGCAGTCCGCTTGGCAGTGTCTCGCGCCCGAAGAGCGCCGCATATCCCCACCTATCGGCCGTGAGTAGTACACTTGCCGCGGCCAATGCTAGCTGAAAGCGTGTTTGGTTTGGCGAATAGAGGTCTATGGCTTACCTGGAGCGAACACTTCAGGCCGCAACTGAGCAAGTTGTTCTAAAGCTGCAAGTCAAGTAGAGTCGACAACTCAGCAAAAGGATAAAACACACAGCATAACGCGCTTTTGAATGGATAGCGTCCACGTACCTGCAGACCGCGCTGCTAAGATCTGTTCTCGCGGCAAAACACTTCGCAGCAAGAGGTAGCCGTCTCGATCTAAACGGTTTCTCAGTTCAGAACTCTGCCAGTCGGAAAGGAAGAAAATGCCAGTCTCAAAGTTTATGCAGTTTTTGAATACGTATCCAGTCCCTAACAAAAAAACATGCTAGGAGAAAGAGAAGTGCTTCTATGAGCCTTGCAAACTCCGCACGAGGGCAAAGATGAATCTTGACAAGCTGATGATGCATTTTGCCACACCTGTTCGCGCTCACAAAGTACCTGCATACGGGCAAGAAGGTCCGAAGAATCTTGCATCTGACTTGCGAAAACTTTGCCTTTCCCAGCCATCACCTCCATCCTTCCACGCGTCGAATGCGTGGCCATGTGTTCCAAAGTTCAACGTTCTAAGCCTTCAGGATATTCGCAGACTTATAATATAGCCCCATACTGCGCAAATGATCCTTTTCCATACGTTCGACACCTTGCGTGATGCCGCAATCTAAGTTCATTGCGATTCTTATCAAGTAAGGACACCAAGGTCTTTTCGAGTTTCTTTTGGTGTGTGCATTAGGTGTTTGGGCCTATCGAAGATGTCGCGGGCACATGACAAAGCCTTGGCTTAGTCGATACTTTTCCAGCTTCTGATATGAGCTCTCCCGTCAACAAGAGCTCAACAAGTCGATTCCTCTCGGCGTGATGCAGTCCAAGCACACGTATGGGTTCTGCGCATCTGATAAGCACATTTCCCCCCTCGCCCGGCTGGGTTGCATGCTTCTGTCGCTTCGATTTGTGCCGTTCGGTTGTGCGTGGACTTTAAGGGGCTGTGCAAACGTGCAAACCCTACTGAGGGGTTAATTCTATGACGGTCCGGTTTTTTTCAGCCTTACGACCCACGTACGCGTGTCACTCTTGTTCCCAGAGTTTCTCCGAGCGCGGCCGCTGCGCGGCCTGCGACACGCGAGGGTCGACGTTACAGTTGATCGAAGAGGCTCGGAGAAACTTATGGACCCCAGAACGTTACAAACCCTAAGTCTAATTTAGTCCATAAGCTCTGGGACCAAGAGTACACGTGTCACGCGTAAGACCCGAACCCTGAGAGCCGACCTGCATTTCGAACCTCCCCACGCTGCCCCCCCCCGCCAACCACCCCAAAAGTATTATTTCACCACTCTTCTAGTGTGTTGGGACACCTCGCGCGCCGCACGAATTGACGAAGCGGTTCGCTCGCTACGCCTTGCCCCGTCAGCGCAACGACCATGCTCGGGTCACACCCCCTCCAATGCCCCCACCTACCACAACCTACATCAACAACCTTTTGCACTAGAATTAGGGGTGTCCCGAGCCGTCATGTGCGGCAAGGCGCGGTAGTCTCACATCCCACAACCTGATGTCCTTCGACATCCCCACCATACTTGGGCATCGAGCTACACGACGCCGCTACAACACGCCAAGGTCGCCAACTGCACCCTACCTGTCGCCGTCCCACCAACGATTATGGGGTGTACGCGTAACGAGACCCGAACCCGGAGAGCCGGTATGCATGCTGAAATCTGTATAGGCAGCCCTGACCGGGAGTCCCGGTGCAGGCCCCTATGACAGATTCCTAGGTAGCCAACACTGGACCGTGACTGATCCGTAAGCCTGTGCTGTGACACACCGAGTGTCACAGGTAGCTAGACTCGAGACCGTTCCGACTCCGTGACCGTTCCGGGTATATCTAGCTTAGGGTTTATTTCTTATGAGAGTTTATCTATATTGGTTCACTGACTGTCTGATATCTTGAACCGGGATATTCCAGTAGGTCGTGGACCCATTCCACGCTATATTCCACAGCTAGTTTGGCCATGATTGGCTAAAGCAGCCGCTTGGAGAGGTGGTGCGCGACGGCGCGTTTGGGGACTCACGGGAATTTTGAGATGAGCTGTTTGCGGTGAGCGTCTTTGAGCCGCAGCTATGGGGATTCGACCTGGACCGGACCTAGTCGACGCAATGTTCATTTACGGTATTACGCTTGCCCTGATCCCGCTTGCTTCCGATTTTTGGGCTGGTGGCTCGAGCACCTTCGACCTCGACGACGTCTTCCAGTGCCTCTCGCTCGCATGGCTCTACCGCTCCTTCCGTGACTGTGACGTCGCATCTTCCCAACATTACCCGAACGCGCCCCGGCGTACCACCTCCCATCAGGCTTTCAGAATTATGGGTGTATCCACTAGAGCAAAACGGTCCCTCACGAGGGACTCCGACATCGACGCCTCGCTGAGGCTCACTGACGCGGTTCGCAACACACCGACGGCCAAATCACCGGCTATTACGAACCCCGACCCTACTTCCAACACCGACGCCGACGTTGCGACGAGGAAGTATCTACAGGAGCAGTCCAAGCTTGTGGACGAGGTCTACAAGGGGCGGCTCCATCGGACATGGGCCAAGGGTATCCGCGAGGATATCCTTGGCGACAAGAAGCATTATTTCAGCGGCACTTCTGACGCGGGTCTCCTCTCCGATGTGGTGGTTCAGCTACGTACGGAGTTTGAGTCCGCTGGGCTGGACCTCGTCTCGTTCGACCTTGACGACCCCCAGGCTCTGGTGGTGGGAAAGGTGAACGCCTTGCTGTACGACGTGCTTGGGCTTATCATCGAGAAGCACAGCAACGCCCACGTCTGGCTTACGGGTACGGACGCGTCTGCCGACCGAGATGGACGGCGTGCGCTGGTGGACATCGTGAAGCGCAGCGTACCAGTGGCGTTGCGGGAGTCCTTCCAGCAGGAGCATGCCGCGCTTACTTATCCCGCAAACGTTGACCCGCAGCCGATTTTGGCTCGGGAACAACGTTTGGTGCGGGATAACAAGGCCGCCGACTGGACCCCCACCGAGGCCACCAGGAAGCTCAGCCTCTACAGCCGGCTTGACCCGGTATTCTACGCCGCGGTCAAGATGCGTTACCCCATGGTGGCAGATCTCGCGGCGGTTTCACTCGGTGCTCTGCGCTCTCTGGTTGTAGAGATTTATCAGGCATGGGCGCAGACGGACGTGGGGAAGGCCGTTTTGGCCAAGCCCGCAGGTGGTGGCGCGTCGGCTCTGCTCACCGGCAGCGAGCACCAGGTGCTACTGGACAAGATCAAGGAGTTGAC
Organism: Cymbomonas tetramitiformis; assembly: GCA_001247695.2. Classification (NCBI taxonomy): domain Eukaryota; kingdom Viridiplantae; phylum Chlorophyta; class Pyramimonadophyceae; order Pyramimonadales; family Pyramimonadaceae; genus Cymbomonas; species Cymbomonas tetramitiformis. The sequence continues at coordinate 25,281 of LGRX02014614.1, read as the reverse complement.
CGAGCTGGTGCGGCGACAGTGCGGGGCGGCTCCGCCGGTGGTGCAGCAGCAGCGGGATCCGCCGCAGCGGCAGCACGGGCAGCGCCGGCAGCAGCAGCGCGGGCAGTCACCGCGGGGCTTCCGCATGGGGGTCCAATCCCCACCGGCGGTGGGCTACGATCGTGACGAGCAGCGGGCTAAGCCGCTGTGTACCCGCTGCAAGAAGACTGGTAAGGACCTCTATCATTTCTACCGCGACTGCCCGCTTGGCGGTCGCCAACATTCCCCCACCTCGGCCGCGGCTTTCTGTATCCCCATCGACGACGAGGATGCGGAGGGCGTGCATGCCCTCGCCATGTGTGCTGTCTTTCAGGAGGCGGCGGATGATGGAGCTGAGGCCTTTGCCCGCGCGGCGACGGTGTACGGTCCGCCAGCGGTGCTGTGCGGGGGCGTTGTGGGAGGCATCGACGTGTCGGCCTACGGCTTCTCCGTTGACGCGGTGACACCGGTGGCGGAGACGTCCGGTGACGACATCCTGCAGCGGCTGGACGACCTCGCGGCGGAGGTCAACGCGGCGGTAGAGCCTAAGGTACATTACACTCACGCCTCTTTCCCGCCGCCTGGGGGCATTGCGACGCAGGCTTCGGCTCTGGTGTGTGACGCTGCGAGCGCAGGTATCACACCGGAGGAGCAGGTTCCGGCAGGTGGTGCGGCGGCATCGGCATCCGCCGTGCCGGCCCCTGCTATGCCTGTCTTGGAGAATGAGCAAGAGCTCCTGGAGCTCTACGGCTACGGCCCGCCCGTGTCCCTTCAATCGACGCGGGTGACCACCACGGAGAAGTCCGGCGGTGAATTCGCGGGGGTTGTGGACACTGCCAACCACTCCGCGGTTGCGCCGGTTGACTTGACCGGCTACGACACCGACGACTACGAGGATTTTGCAGACGGCAGCTTCGCCGTCAAGCCGCGGGCTCCGGCCATCTCGGCTAATCATGCGTCAGAGCCCGCAGCCCACGTGACTGAGTCTGGTGGTGCTTCCCGCACCTACGGTTGTGGCAAGCCGCCATGGGGCTTCCCCGCACACGCGGGCCCGTGGGGTTTTCCTTACTTTGTCTCCCTCATTCTTTTCATCTCGATCATGGGTGTGGGGGCAGCCGCCTACACGGCGGCCAATGACATCGACTCTGTACAGGTATCGGGTCGGGCTGCACCGCAGCCTGTGCTGTGCAGGGGAGACTTATGCATCTACCCCGGTATATCCGAGCTGGACCCCGTCACTCTGGATGCAGTACTGCACTCCCTGGGTGCTGCGACGGTGGTTCACCGGCCGCCTGACCCACTGGAGAGCAGTGCTGCAAGCTACTACCGTGGACATTGTGGTGACGGTGCTCCTCTGGACTTTGACCCCGAGTAGCTTTACTTCTGGCTCTGGCAGTGCACCACTCTGGTGGTGTGCTGAGATGTGCTTTGACCTCAACATGGTCTTCAATTTGGTTTATGCTTTACTTTGACATCTACAATCTTCAATCTGGTTTGCTGCCACAGTGCTTTTCAGTAGTTTAGCAGGACCTAAGTGCCTGTATGTTTCTGCTCTTGTGCCGGCTAGAGGGTTTCAATTTGTGTATCAGAATAGCACAGTTGAATTAGCAGTTAGGTTTGTCACCCTAGCTCCTACCCTAACTTATCTTGACTTCTCTGACTTACCTGTCAGTCACCACCCACAGTGCTGGGGTGGTGTGCTGAAATCTGTATAGGCAGCCCTGACCGGGAGTCCCGGTGCAGGCCCCTATGACAGATTCCTAGGTAGCCAACACTGGACCGTGACTGATCCGTAAGCCTGTGCTGTGACACACCGAGTGTCACAGGTAGCTAGACTCGAGACCGTTCCGACTCCGTGACCGTTCCGGGTATATCTAGCTTAGGGTTTTATTTCTTATGAGAGTTTATCTATATTGGTTCACTGACTGTCTGATATCTTGAACCGGGATATTCCAGTAATGCATCGTCTCGCGAACCTCCCCACCGCCCACCAACGGACCCGCACCCCGCCAAGAGTATTATCTCGCCACCGCTCTTCGTCTAGTGTGTTGGGACACCTCGCGCGCCGCACGAATCGAAGCGGTTCGCTCGCTACGCGGGCCCTGCTCCGTCAGCGCAACGCCATGCGGCCGCGGCTCGGGTCATACCACGCATCTCCAATGCCCCCACCTACCACAACGCAACGGTCTACATCAACAACCTTTTGCACTAGAATTAGGGGTGTCCCGAGCCTTCATGTGGCAAGGCGCGGGAGTCCCACATCCCACCTGATGTCCTTCGACATCCAGATGCATCTACCATCTTGCCTTGGGCATCGAGCTACAGTACACGCCGCTACAGCATCAGCACGCCAACTGCACCCTCGCCTGTGACCTGTCGCTGTCGTCCCACCAATTCGGGGGGGGGGGCGTCATAGAGTTAATGTGCAGCCGTCAGCGTCAATGTGTCACCGTATATATTTTATTGATTATAAATGCAATGACGAGCTGACGACAGCGACAGCGACAGCGACACGACATCGGCATCGACAGCGACAGCGACAGCGACATGTTCGAACGGATGTCGATGTCATGTCACTCGACAGGCTAGCTCGACAGGACAAGCATACCTCCAGGTACTGATACATTCGAAGATACGATACTGTACTGTGTACACCATACGATAGAGCATTCGATCGAGCATAGTATCATAGGATAGAGATAAACGATAGGTCAAGCGAAGGTGATAGGAACACGAACATCGAACAAGCAGTTGCAGTTGCGAGCAGCAGCACCAGCATCAGCAGGCGACACGAGAGGTTGCGAGTTGTCCCGCCCTTCCGCCTTCCGGTTCGCTTGCGAGGGCAATTCTTGCCACAACCTTGGGCGAAAGTTGGGGCCCTGCTTACGAGACGCATGTAGCCACTCTCCCGAACGTTTGACTAGAGGGCAGGTTTCATATCTCGTTTTGATAAACGGGAACTCAGTGGACCTTAGTTTATCCACGAGCGCTCTTTCAGATCGGAATTCGCGTTTCTCTGCTGCGCGTGTCCGCTGAAGTTGTCTGCGCTCGACTGTTCCATCTTTCGATTGAGATCCGCTTCCACCTGTCGCACGCGGTGTATGGGGCAGTGGTAGAATTCGGTATGACGTCAACCGAGCTCTGGTGTTAAGGTGCTCTACTAAGCTAATCCCGCACCTCCGACAAGCGCCATCCCAGCGTTAAGAGGCTCGCTGTGACTCTAACGCACGCGCACAGGCAACTTGCACCTCCGTACAAAGCGACTTTGGCAGACCGCTGAGCGCTGCTTTCAATGGATTCTGAAGACTTGGATCTGAACTGCCCGATCTGCTTCGAGACGCTTCTCGACCCGGTCGTCACTCCCTGCGGTCACTGCTTCGACAAGCGTTGCCTCACGACTGCGCTCGCTTCCTCCCGCAGCTGCCCAAAGTGCCGCTGCACTCTCGTCGATGCGACGCCTTTCGAGGTGTGTCGAACCCTCCGCCCTCGTCCCCGCCTTCCCTTCGTTCTGCGGCTGCAGCTTCCCCGCGTTGACTTCGCCACGGACCTTTTTTTACCCGATTTCGATGGCGATTCCCGCTGAGCAAGCAGGGCTGCTAAGGTTAGGCGGACTGGGTGCCGATCAGGTGTGCATCCCACTCAGGACACTGATCAAACAGTGCTTCCCAGCGGAGGTGGCGGAGCGCCAGTCCCGAAGAGACAAAGATATCTCTCTCATCTCCGCGGCGGCTGGCACTCGCGGGACACGGGACAAGCCCTTGAAGGCGGTCACAGAGCTGCTGCGCACAGGCGCGAGTGTGCACGTGACGCTGGATGACGGCACCACGGCCCTGCATGTAGCGCGTGATCCCCTGACGGTGGCGGCCCTTCTCGAGGCCGGGGCACGGCGAGATGCCCGCGATGCGTTTGGCCGCACTCCGTTGCACCGCGCCGCCAACGCCAAGGTGCTGCGGGCACTCCTGCAAGGGCTGGAAGGACCCGCCCGCAGAGAGGCCCTGGCGGCGGACTCTGCCAGGGAAGAAGGCGGCGAAGAAACTGGGCTCACCCCGCTGCACTGCGCGCTGTACGATGGCCGCTCGATGGTGGCGCAAGCGCTGCTGCAGTGCGGCGCCCCGCACGACGTCTACACTAGGAACGCGGAGCTCGATATGCATGATGGCAGTTCAGCGAGGTGTGCACTCTCCACGGACTTCGCGTTGGTTGTCTACCATATTTGGAGCTCCTGTTGTGCACGGATGAACACAGGGCTGAAGGTGGTCACTCGTCGGTGGGGTTATCGTAGTGCTATTTTTACTCTTGGACCCGCATCCGCTGTAAGGTGTAGAGAGCTGTAAGTTTGCCATATTCAGGATCTCGGTGTCGCTTCGTTGTAGGTTATACTTACCGGTGGCCGGGGGCTTGTGGAGCAGATCCAGCTCTATGGTGGACTGCGCCATTGACTATGCAAACGGGCATGACTCGACAGGTGCATGGGATGGGCTGTTGGTACTGCTCCGCCATCTGGTCGCGCAACACGAGGACCTGGGAGACCTGATGCCGCGCGTGGCTGGCACCGGGAACTTGGAGAGCGTGGCGGTGCTGCTGGCGGCAGGCGTGGATGCCAACCAGACAGATGACGAGGGGAGGGTGCCGCTCATCGAAGCCACTACTAACGGCGGACCTCGCGCGGTGGAGCAGCTGCTGGCCGCCGGAGCTCGCGTAAACGATCGGAATATCGAGGACAACACTGCCTTAGCGGAGGCTGCGCACCTGTGGGGGTTAAATGGTGACAGCGAATATGTGCGGGTGGCGCGGCTGCTCCTCAAGGCCGGAGCGCACGTGGAGGGCTGCTGCAGCGCTAAGACGCCTCTAGGCTTAGCCTGCCACGAGTTACAGCACGTCAATTCCGATCTTTCGATGCCCAAACTTCTTCTGGAGGTACACCTGCTCCGACTCGTGCTGCTGCCCAAACTGCGACTATAAACACCCCCTATTGCGCCTGGCCCCTGAAGACGGCCCCTATTATGCCCACCCCTGAAGGGGGGCCGGTTGCGCCCGCCCCGGAAGGGAGCCCCGATTGCGCGCAATTGCTGAAGGGGAGCCCTATTGCGCCCGCCCTCACTCACAGCAAAGGAGGCACAAAAAATTCCCGGGGTCGGGTAGATTCCATCCGTCGATGAGCTCAGCTGTAGCCCCTGAAGAGGGCCCCTCTCACGCTCGCCATAACCAAGTGACCTGCTAAGGGGGCATGTGCCCATTGAGCCTGGTTGCGTGCGTGGTGGAGGGTCTTGTAGGCGGGTGCGGATCCTCACAGGCAATATCGTCGAGGCGGCCCCGCCATTATCGGTGCGGTGGAGAGCAACAATATTGCGCTCATGCAGCTGCTGATGAAGCACGGCGCCAAGTCGTACGATCAGAGTGCAACAGAGTTCTACCATGCACAGTGGAGTTCGAGTGACCCGATCCTTGTTGCTATACAGAATGAGAAGTGGGAGGCGCTGCAGGTCCTCCTACAAGCGTGCATGCAGGTGGACTTCAAACCCGCTGCAAACTCAGTGCATTGAGCGCGTCAGGGCAGGTGCCGCGTATTGTCGAAGACGTCAGGGCAGGTGCCGCGTATTGTCGAAGACGACAGGGCAGGTGCCGCGTATTGTCGAAGACATCAGGGCAGGTGCCGTGTATTGTCGAAGACGTCAGGGCAGATGCTGTGTATTGTCAAAGACGTCAGGGCAGATGCTGTGTATTGTCAAAGACGTCAGGATGGAATCTAAGAGCGGCGGAGTCCTTGTGAATACAGTGTTTCCCTGACATCACTTGGCACACGTGCTCCCTGTGCCAATGCTGAAACGCTGCAGCACTGGCAGCAAGAGACGTGTCCCTCGGAGGGAAATGACAGCCTGGCGGGCGCTCATGCCATGTACTGTAGCAGATCATGCAGCTGCCAATGTCGACGGGAGACGCGGAACAGAAGAAGGAGCGCCAAGCTATCAACAGCACCATCGCCGAAGCCCTGCGATTCTGCTTCATTAACCCCGTCGACTTGCCCGAAGGAGTCTCACCTCACGGGCTGATAGCTATGCAGCGAAAAGGACGCCGCGCCATCTTTGAAGCTATCGCATGCATCACAGAGCCGTTGGAGTTCCTGCAGAGTCTCGGCGCCCTCAATGGCCGCTTTGCGCCGGAGAGGCGCTCCTTGTTGCACCAGGTGACAGCCCCAGTGAGGCCGTGCTGCACCAGGTGAGAGCCCCAGTGAGGCCGTGCTGCACCAGGTGAGAGCCCCGGTGAGGCCGTGCTGCACCAGG
>LGRX02014614.1:0-16838 GCA_001247695.2 Cymbomonas tetramitiformis | reverse complement strand
GGTGAGGCCGTGCTGCACCAGGTGAGAGCCCCGGTGAGGCCGTGCTGCACCAGATGAGAGCCCCAGTGAGGCCTTGCTGCACGTCAATAAGCATTCGAAATTCGGATGGAAAATCTTGTTGCTTTATGCGATGCATTACTTTGGTGCTTTCCCTGGGCTTGGGTGATGGTCAAGGGCCAACCCCTGCTCCGTCTGATCTCTCGATGGGAGATCGTGCAGCACCTGCACGGCGTTCTTCCTGGTTCATAATTGTCGACGGCGTGAGCATTGTGTGATTGGCAAAATTTCACTCGCCACATGTGCGACGTTCCTCGCATGAGCTGTCGCTGGGCCGCGACGTGCCAGGTGGCATTATGGGGCACGGTAGACGAGGTCCGGCTGCTGCTCGAGCGAGCCTTGGAGGAGGCCAAGGAGTGCTGCGATGCAAAAAAGTGGCTCGCCCAGGAAATCGATCAGGGTGATGAATTCGGGTCTGAGGACTCCGCCTGCGCATGTGGCTTCCCGCTGATATATGCCGCAGCGCGCGGTGAGGTGGAGATGGCGCGGCTGTTCCTCTCGGCGGGAGCTGACGTCCACAAAAGCGCCTCCACCTGTCCGGAGGAGAGGAGACGAAATGATCGGAGCACGGGCTGGGAGGACAGGGTGTGGTACGTGAGGCGGGGATACTCGGCTATCCATACGGTGGGTGCTTCACCAAACGGCCGCGCCATGGTAGAGCTGCTGGTGGAGTATGGGGCAGCGGTGGATGAGCTTGGATGGATGCCTATCACCCGTGGGGCCGAGCTGTGGGAGCGGCTGGCGGGTGTGGTCGACAGCCCCCGCAGAGAGAGGGGCGCTCGGAAGGAGTACGTGTATGCGACGCCGCTGCACTTTGCAGTGATGCACAAGCACTCCGAGGCTGCCCTGGCACTGCTCGGTGCGGGGGCGCGCGTGCTCGGGCTCCCCGGCATGTCAGGCATCCGGGGGTTCCCTGGCGGCACCTTGCACCCATGCCTCGATGACCAGTCAGAGAAAGCAACTCGCGATCAGGAAGCAGTCGCGATGAACACACTTGAGGAGGCGGCATGGAGCGGGCAGGCGGACGTGGTGAAGGCGCTGCTCGAGCTCGGTGATGACGCCCTCTGCAGCGATGACATGCTGCGGGGTTTCACACTGGGGATCCAGAAGAGGAAGAGGCAGGATGAAGATGGTGATGATTACCGTTCTCTCTATCGAAACTTTTTCGATTCCTCACCCGAGACGGGGCACAGCGTGCTGCACGTGGAACTGGAGGCGGCATGTGACGCGCGCGACATGGCACGGATCTATGCGGCGCTGGAACCGTTTCGGGCGGAGCACTGGTCTGGAGGCTCCCCCTTGGAGACGGAAACTCTGAGTGAATTTGCGGAGAAGCTGCGCACAGAGGACGACCTCGCCCTGCGCATCGCCTCCTCCGACAGCAACGTTTCCCAACAAAAGCGTCGGAGACGAGCGCTGGTTCTGAGCCAGGCAGGGGTGGAAGAGCCAGCGGATGTGCCGATGGCGGAGGCGAAGCAGATGCAGGTGTTTGAATGGCGAGGCGATGGCAGTTTAGAGGAGTATGAGGCGCGGCTGGTGCATCGAGCCGCGGCTAAGCGCATCTGCAAGCAGCATTACGAGAGGGCGGGTCGGGTGAGCACCCGGATGTCGCTAATGGCTCGGGCGGAAGATATCGTAAGCGGGCGGGAGGTCTGCGAGAAGGCCGCGTTACTGAAGCAGTATGCCCTGCTTTTAGCTCTGTGCGGCCCCAGCACAAGGGAACCAGCAGGGCATGCCGTTCACGATGAAAGGCACGACATCGTCTACACTCTCCTGGCCGCTGGCGCATGCGCAACCCGGGCGCTCGACGACCGTTGGACGGACACGGGAGGCAGCAGGGCTGTGATCAAGGCGATGTGTCCTCAGGCTTGGGAGTTGTCGCCCATTGAGGTGCTGGCTCAGTGCCCCCGACTCGCCGCGTTGAACGCCCTGCTGAAGCATGGCATGCCGGTCAATCTGCCTCTGGGTCCAATCAAAGAGTTTGAGCACAGGCATGGCTTTTCTTGGCGTACGTATAGGAGTAGATATGAGCACATGTTTTACGATGAAACCCGACAGCATCGACGGCCCCCGTTGATGGCTGCAGTGATGTCTTCGAGGGTCCTGGTGGGTGGCTTACTGGCGCACGGGGCGAACGTGGACGTGCCGGAACGCGTCACTCGGGTGACGCCCTTGCACTTGAGCGCCATGCTGGCGGACGTATCCTGCATCAAGCTGCTTCTCTCCTACAGCAGCGCCTCGGTGGATTGCAGGGACGTGGTGGGTTGGACTCCTCTGCACTACGCCTGCGCCGGGGAATGGGAGCGTTCTACGGAGATAAGTTTTTGGAAAAGGAGTGGCTGTGGTTTTCCTTTCTGGCCGTATGCGATGCAGATACGTCGGCTCGAGGACACCGGGAGGGCCAGTTGCGATGTCGTGGAAGCGTTGCTGCAAGCGGGTGCAGATCCTAGTGTGGAGACGCCTTGCGGATATACACCCATGGATCTTGCGGTTTCGACATGCCGGGCAGATGTTGTGAAGGCGTTGTTGGAGCATGGGGTGAGGACAGCGGGGTGTGCAGACGTGACGCAAGGAGAGCTACGGAGGGGGGGGGCAGGGGAGGTGCTGATGGCGAATACAAAGCGCGAGACCCCAATCTCTCGGGCACAGGAGATGGTCGCGACGGGGGCGCTCGTGAAGGAGGTGGAGGACCTCTGGAAGGCGGATGTCAGTGCAAAGTTTGGGGAACTGCTGCGTAAAGTACATGTCAATAAGGCGAAGGATGCTTCTACTGCTGCAGAGAGTAGCACCTGCGCATTCATCAAGACGCAGGCAACCCGCATTGTGGCAATGCTCAGCAAAGGGCACCCTCTTTATCACTCAGATGTCGATGAAGATAGTGACATCGATGGAAACAAAACTGATGACGAGTAGACGCGCGTGGCCTACATGTGGAGGTGGACGGATCTCCACCGGGATGCATCCTCCATCTTATACTGCACGACTGTTCGTGTACACTGTTGTGAAATCGAATAGCAGGGTCGCGATCTAAGCACTATTCCAACTTGACCGGCTGCATTGGATACTACAGTTGGATGAAATCCATATGCCATATCGCTGTGCGATTTTCTTAATGAAGATCAATTGTATCAGCCAGTTCAGTGCAGAGGCAGCGGTGAACAAACAATATTTTGTAATGCTGGCATGTGCATTGCTGGGTAAAAATGTGCTAACTAGGGAAGGTTACACCCAGTGTGCGGATACAGGGATGTTGCATTGTTAGCTGAGCATGATTATACGTTGGCATGATCGATGTGCCCGCGTGTTGCATATGATGGCACCATAGTGCCGTTGCTACTCACGTGCATTGTGCTTAGAGGGATACCTGTTATGTCAATTGTGCCTCACTAATCGGGGAGAATTTTTTTATGACATATTGCATCGCAAATCCGTTTGCTTGAAATTTTATGCAAGAAAGCAGTGTGATACAATCGACATTTCAGACTCGGTAGTAGCACAAATAGTCGTTAATGCACGATGTTACAAAATATAAGAATGAAACATCAGGTCGTTATGAAAAACACAACACCCTGCAAATCAAGTAAATGTTGCTGTCTTAATACTCGATTATAGAACACAATATATATATATATATATATACGCATAAAGGTGTAAAAGGGAATCACTGCTGGCTGTGCTCGCTGGTGTCGAAGCAATGATTCTGGGAAAAAATCACCAAAAGTCCTTGCGGTTGCCATGCAGATGAACCGTGCCAGCAGCAGACAACCGAACATAACCATTCATCAATGGTAAGTTCCAAGGCTCCCTATCGACATTTCCGATAAGCGATATTATCGATATATCGTTTTAATTACCGATTATCGGACGAGTTCCTCTATCTAAGTATCGATAGTGGAGAGTTTTTATGGTCCATATGCAACACAACACACATCGTGTATAAATGCACGCATATAATCGATTATGTATCGCTTTCCCCGATTTTCGATACCATTTTCCGGATATTGAAAATTATCGATGTCAAAAATTAGATACCATAGGGAGCCTCGATGGACTTCAAAGCACATCTCACAGAAAGGCCTCTCGCAAGCAAGCAAAATTTCCATTGTAAAATATAAGTTCGTTGTCATCGAGATATGCACGTTCCTTGTTCAGCAAGGATGAACTTGTTCGTCTGATCATGATCGGCTCAAGCGTCAAGACTATCAAAAGTGTTGCCGACGATGCTGGTACCTAATTTGCAACACGACATGGTTCAAGTTCGCCGGCGTGACGCAACGGAATGACGCGAGTATCACCGCAGTATAAATGGGCAATTAAGGCTATAGGGGCGGTAAAATTGTTGAGTGTGGGGAAGAAAAGGTTACACGGGCTACAGTACGAACGGTGCGTCCAAATTTCGTCCAACGGAATCGCAATGAGCGATGCAGATGAAAAAATCAGGGTTTTTTATGCACTGTATGTCACGGGGAAGCCGATTTGCCCCCCACTGTATGGGGGCCTGCCTCTCCTAGCTTTACCCCTCGCCGTGAGTGGCCTGTGTCATCCGTGACCGTGACTCGAATCCGTTACCTGCTAGTTAGTCGGTGGCTTAGCTAAACTATACCGTTTTATGTTATCTCCGGCACGAGCACCCTTCACTGTGTTTTTCTGCCCTTCACTGTATATATATATATATATATATTCCTTGTATATATATCTCCTGATCACTCTTTTCACCAGGAGGTTATCGGTCCCACTTCACGCTAAGTGGTGTTCATCTTTGCATCAACTCGCTTTAGCCGTTTCCGCTGATTATAGCTCCATGTTTTACTCCCGTCTTTTCCGTGGGCTCAACTACCCCGCCAACTTCCTTCTTTGCTCACTTTCGTGGTTTACCTACCGTCTGTGATTGGTGATCTTCGATTTCCTTATTCGTTGGCCTTTCATCCGTTTTTTTTAACCGTCACTTTGGCCAACTAATTCAGCAGCGCCAAATCAGCCTCGCAGAGGCTCTCCGTTCCGCGAGGCGAGCTACTAGCGACACGCCTTCACCCTCTCATGGAAACTCCGGTACTGCCACGCCGGGTCCAACGCGGACGAGGAGGTTTGTCACCACCGCCTCCTTGCGTCCGCGTCCGCGCATCATTGCGACTATCGCCTACTCCGTTCATGGGCTTCAACGACCCGCCAGTTCTCTCCTCCACACCGGTGGAGGAGGGGAGGGAGGAGGAGTATTTGCTGGAACAGCTATCTTACGGTTTCACGTACCCCACCGATATCGTCGCCGTCTGACGCCCTGGAGGGTTCAACCCTAAAAATGGCTTCACCCTCGACAACGATTCTGCCGATGCTGATTTCGCCGCCCTCCTTGCCGCACGCCGTCATGTCCTGTACCCCGTCTCCTTCATTACGTTAATGTCATCCGTAAACTTCGTGGTGGTGCGCCTTTCTCGTTTCCCGCCACATTGTGCCTTCGTGTGCGCACGGTATGGAGAGAGGCACTTGCATTTACCACCCCCGTCGGCGACACCGTACCCTCTTCTCCGCCCGGTGGTGGTGGTAGTGGTGATCGTCTCAAGAAGCCCACCTTCACTCCGCCTCCATCGATCGCAAGCCCGCTTACGCCATCGAGCTTGTGGGTGAGTGGCGGGCGGAGCCGCCTGGTGCCTTGGTGCTGCGGTGAAAAGGTGTCGGCTTTCCCTACACCCTCTGCTTTCGGTTGTGGGGCCTCGCCGACTCCCATCCAGACACCACGGGCATTTGCCCCTTCACATGTAAGGAGGCCTTCAGCCCCAGCCGTGTCCCTAAATCAAGGTATGTCTTACGCGAGGTCGACTTTACACAAAACTTCTGATTTTCTAGATCGTGAGATATTTAAGTTTCCGCTTATGTATGGTCAAGTATGGGAGATAGCTGAGCGGTATCGACCATAACTTTTCAATGCCTGGGTCAATTGCATACCCAGAGTACGCAATATGTTTAGATTGCTTTGAGCGACATGTTTATCGAATAAAAATATTTTCGGAAGTTTTGTGTAAAGTCGACCTTGCGTAAGACATACCTTGAAATCTGCTCTTCCGGCGGGCAATCGACCGCTGCCGCGGGAATTTGCTGACGCGCGTGCTTCCCTGCAAGGGGCCAGTGGTGCCACCGCCAGAGCCAGTCTCTGGTGGTGGCAGATGAGCGAGGCGACCCGCCATCAGACGCGACTGCGGCAACGACTTTCGTCTCGCCCCTCCCCGACCCGCCTCCACATCTCGACCACCCGCCCGCAGCGGACTCCGATGCGCACTCCGTGCCGGCCGAGCAGCCGCATCCCGCCGGTGCGCGACATGGCGCGGCACCCGGCGGGCGTGGATTTCACTTTTGAACCCGAGCCCGTAACTATGTTTTGGTTTCACTGAAGGCGACGAGGATTCGCCTGCCCGTTCCGTGAGACAACATGGATCCCGTCAGTGATCGACACCTATGCATCCCGTCAGATGAATGTAGAGCAAGCCTGAATATTAGCCTACTGCAATCTCACTTACTGGGCAACGCCCCTGCTTGTTTGCTGCTAGTTGGGTTGAAAAAGGCCCCCTGGGCCCGGACATTAAGTGACATTGCGTTTAGGGTTTAGGGTTTGCTTGCTTCAGGATGGCCACTCACACCTTCGGGGTGTGGGGTGTCACGGGGAAGCCGATTTGCCCCCCACTGTATGGGGGCATGCTTCTCCTAGCTTCACCCCTCGCCGTGAGTGGCATGTGTCATCCGTGACCGTGACTCAGATCCGTTACCTGCTAGTTATCCGGTGGCTTAGCTAAACTATACAGTTTTATGTTATCTCCGTCACGAGCACCCTTCACTGTGTTTTTCTGCCCTTCACTGTATATATATGTTACAGCACAGGTCCGCCGCGAGCATATGCTGGCGCATTTTAGCACAGGCGCGCCTGTGCTAAAATCGTTAGCACAGGCTCGCCTGTGCTGAAATCGTTAGCACAGGCGCGCCTGTGCTGAAATTGCCAGCACAGGCGCGCCTGTGCTGAATCGACCGACCCTCGCGTAGCATGAGCTCGCCACTGGCATGTTTGAGCCCGCCCACATTACCCCATGGCGAGGCCCATGGTCCCCCATGGGAGGCTTTAGTAGAGGGTTTGTGGGGATGTTAGGCGGTGTTTGGTGATGTAATGGGTTGCTTGAGGGTCCTGTGGGGGGTTTGCGGATGTTTTAGGGTTTAAGGGTTTTTAATTGAGGTTTTTAGGGTTTCGAATTGATGTTTTAGGGTTTTAGGGGAGGGGGTCTAGGTGGGTGGGGAGCCATGGTTTGGGGGTGATTGGGCGTGGTTGGGGGGGTAATGGGGGTAATGGGGGGTGGTTTGGCGGGTATTTGGGGATGGTTTGGGGGTATTTGGGGATGGTTTGGGGGGTAAATGGGGGTCTAGGGTTATAACTCGGAGTATCGATAAAAGAGCCTTCCCCATGGCCCCCTGGGGAAGATGCATGCACCACAAATGACGCGCCTTGGCGGCTCTATACCGCACATATCGGGGTGGGATAAGGCAGTGTGGTTCTGAAGACATATCGAGGGCTTCATGGGTGAGCGGATCGGAGAGATGGCGCGATTCAACAGCCTGTATCAAGTCGAGACCAGCACACACGTCGTGCAGCTCAGCGAGCACCTCCACCGGGTCGAATGGGGGTGTCAAGTGTCGGGCGGTTGGCGAGGGGCAGTGAGAGCGGTCAGGCCCTCAGAGGCGGCCATGATAATAACGCTCACATGCCTTCTGGCTGATTTTGGAAATTCAAGTCGATTCGTGCTCTTGAACACCGTCACCTGTTCAAAAAGCATTTGGGAAAGCTGGGGCACACTTCCGACTCGATTCTGACCGAATTGCCCAAGTTATTCGGGCAGACGTATCGATATATATTGTCGAATATACCTTAAGCTAAAGGTGAAGGACAGTAGTATTCTATAATATGGTGCTTACACGTGCTGAACGGTAAGCGATAACCCCTGGGGACTTTGTATTCCATGTTGTTTTCACATTTTCCTTAGAGTGCTATTCTCTGACATTTGATATTCCGTGGACAGATCTGGGAAGGGATTTCCAGCCCTCACTATGGCCAACTCGAAAGGAGCGCGTGCCCAAGAGGCCGCCCAAGCTTTCTTGAGTGGGCGCTTCAAAGGTATCACTGCCGCCGCGCGACATTTCGACCTGGAAAACGCCAATACGGTACGCTACTATGTGAAGCAATGGAAGGGCACTGATGTTGAACGTGCTCTTCTCTTGGTGGCGGAGGAAGAACAACGTAATTCTGTGGCGTCTAAAGAGGTCGATCGAGGACTTTGTCACTCCTATGACTTCCTTTGGCAGTGGTGAAGCTGTGGGTGGTGAAGTTGGGGGTGGAGGAACATGCGTTGCATCTGAGTTCGCCACTCCTGCTGCGATGTGTAAAACACCTCAGCACACTAGTGGCTTGTCACCACTCCAACCACACGATCTTTCAACGGTGTTTGACACTCCCTCGTCTCGCGTGCCTGCTGGCGGTGTGTGCGGTTCGGCCGGTTTGGAGTCTGGCGGTTTGGACTCGCTTGCCCAAGCGGCAAGTGAGACAACATCGAAGCATTCACCACCTGATTTGACCCCCAACAAGTCTGCACGTGCCATTTACACAACGGCATATAAGTGGGCGGCCCAAAGTGTCAAGGACGAGCTCATGACATGCAGGAGGGCTGCAGAGGCGGTGTCTGCAAAATACGGCATTAGCATACACTTCTCCACAATATCAAAAGCTGCCTCGCGCACAGAAATTGCATCCCCTGAGAAAGCCGGTCGGAAGAGCTACATTCCGAAATGGGCGGAAGAGAAACTTCGTGACTTCATAAAGGCTCTTAGAGCTTGCAAGATCCCTGTGTTGAAACAAACGGTTTGCACATACGCGAACGAGATGATTGAAGGCACGGTGTACGCGGAGAAGTTTTCGCATGGGATAGTAGACAGCAATTGGTATTATGGGTATTTAGATCGGCATGGCATGCGAACTGGAAACCAGCGGCCCCTCGAGCTGTTGAGGGGCAAGTGGTGCACCGCGGCCAACATGGAGACGCATTACAAAGTGGTAGCCGACGCATTAGTGGAGGCAAAGCTTGCGGTGTGGAATCCGGACTACGACGACAACAAACAGCATTCTCGCATGATACACATCACGAAGCCACATATATAGGGTTTTGAGCTTCGACGAGACGAGACTCACGATGGACTGCACTGACTCCTCGAAGTCAAAAGCACAGAGAATAGTGAAAGGGGACAAGGAGGACGATGGGGAAGTGTTAGTGAACAAAGGAGGCGGTGTTGCAAGTGCTATAGGAGGTAGCACCGCCGCGGGTGAAAGCATCCCCGCTTGCATCATATTTGGGGGAGCTGACTCCTACTTGGCAGAGTGGACAGAGGGTGCACCGGTGTCCACCCGCATCGATGAGAGCACGGGACGTGGATACCCCACGACTTTCTATGTCAACAAGAAGGGGGGTATGACACCCGCATTGTGTCTGTAATACTTTCGGAACAACATCCGAAACATGTACCCCGACTGTAGTGTGGACAACCCCATCGCCGTGATCTGTGACGGGCATGGCTCACACCTGTCTTGTGAGCTGCTGGAGTATTGTAGGGGGGAGGGGATAATAATAGTCCTCCGTCCTCCTCATACTGCCAGTGTGTCACAAGGTGAGGACGTTGTGAACTTTGCCGAGTTCAAGCCACGGTTTCGTACGGCGAAGGCATTGTTGCTGGTGGCTAGGTTAAAAGCCAACTTGTCACCTTTCCTGACCATGGCAGACCTGATGAAGTGCACCACCGGGCCGTGGGAGGAAGCCTTTTCCATCGAGAACAACAGGAAGTCTTGGGAGCGGATAGGGCTCTGTCCGTTCACTCGGGCTGTGTACTGGGAGCTGCGGAGGAAGGAGGGAAAGGCTCGGAAGACCGTGGCGAAGGCAGAGGGGGTGAACCTTGAGGTGTTGTCCTTCGGGTGGAAGGGGCAAGCACGGAAGGAGGGCGGGGCGGAGGAAGAGAGGAGGGGGGGACGGCACGTGGACGGGGCCGTGTGACCAGTTCCACGTTCGGGACAAGGGTCCCATGACCTCGGATGCCAGCTTTGCGCGTTCAGCAGGTGGCCGAAGAGAAGCAACAGGCTGCAGAGGTGTCCGAGAAGAGGAAGCGGGAGCGGTGCAAAGGAGTTGGAGAGGTCGGCCAAGTACTACAAGTTGGCAGAGGGATCGGGAGAAGCTGGGGCGGGAGCTGAATCACGTGCGCATCTGAAAACTGGTGAAGGATGAGCTGGTGGGCATGCTGCAGGGCATGGGTCCACACCCAGCGGCCAACACACGTAAGAGTGACCTAGAGAATCGGTGCGAGATGTTGGGGAATGCAGTAGGCGCGGACCATGGGGGTACATTGTGTAAATGTGAAGAAGACTTTCATTGTATTGTATTTTCAAAATCTAAAGTTTTGCACGCCGGCAAGGGTCCGTTCCTCCGGGAAGTACTACGGGGGGCTACCCCTCCCTCCGTACTTTTTCCCTCCCCCTCTCCCCCCTTGCCTCTTCCTTTTTGTTATAACTTATATGTTATATCATCCAAAATTTGTATCACGCATCCTATTCGTATATGTAATCACGATATCCCAATATGGTATTTCGCGAATACCATATATCATGACATTGAAATCTCACAATTCGCGAATGTCAACATGAGCCAATATCACTATTCACGAGAATATCATACTAGAATGTCCTAGTGACACAGTGAAAACGCTGAACGCCGTAGGGTTTGAGCGAGGCAAATCGGGTATATCAAAAGATAGAAATGAATACACGAATCTCAGGCTATCTAAGCTCTGAGGCCGTCACCAGGCAATCATATCGTGTGTCACAGTCTAAGCTACCGAAGTCGAACTACTGAGTACAGGTAGGAAGTCACTGTACTGTCACTGTCACTGTCATACGTCATACGTGGTACTGAACTACTGAATCTCAGCACACCACCTCGGCTGAGGTGGCACAAGAATGTGAAACAGGTAGCTAATGCAAACTAAGAGGTCCCCGTCCACGGATCAGAACAACATCAACCAAAGGGCCGACCTGCCGCCATCCCCGCTTCCGGCTAACCCTCTAAACCGAATGCTAAAGTACTAGTATATGCATGCCAACTAGGTGGACTGCCACAAGGATATGAAAATAGTAACTGGTCTCCGCCAGATCTCGCTCCCCGATAGATACTCTCATCCGATGCTGCTCAGCTCGACGGTCAACCAGTACTCGAGGTCATAGAAGATGTCAAAGAGGTACGGGATGTAGTCAAAGGCCAGAATCCAGTCAGCTGTGCTTAAGGTTAGAGTAGAGCTGTCGGTGTCTAAGGTCTCATAGGGCAGGTCATAGGTACCAGTCCGTCCTCGAACACAAAGTCCAGTCCAGAAGGGCACCACGTCAAAGGGCATCAATCCAGTCAGACCAGAAAGACCCCTTGCCCGACCGCTGCCGGCTCATAGGCCTGCAGCTCAGCCGGACAGAGGACCAGAGAACCTAGGAGTCACCCGCACCACTGGGGCGCGGGCGGATCACGTCCATGAAGGACTCGATCATGCTGATGATCACCCGCACCTTGTCCTTGAGCCCAGGAAGAGGTTTGGTGAAGATATCAGCCAGGTTGAGTAAAGTGTTGATGTAAACAGGCACTAGGTACCCAGCACACACCCACCCCCGAAAGCAGTGAAAACGGATCAACACATGCTTAATCTTGGTGGATAGCATGACATTCCTCAGAATGGAAGAGGCCGCCTGGTTGTCAATCATGACAGCCACCGGGAGCTCCAGCCTGGGAATGAAGGGTCCAGAGGTACCATACATGCCAGACCGCTGAGAGTGGTACTCCCGCGGACCGTCCTCGTAGCCCGTGCCATCATATGGTACTGGCACCGCGTGAGGCAGGGAAAAATAATTAATATAGAATAAGTTTTCTTAATCTTAGAATAACCCGTTTCATCGTTAATTTAGAATAAGTTTTCTTGATGTCATCCGGCTATGACCGGTGGTCCTTTTCACGACTCGTGTTCAAATAATGTGCACACAGGTCAAACGCTCTCGTTCCCGCTGGTGCCATCATGAGGAAGCCTCCAAAAAGCTTTAAGAAGGTTTGTCTCGCTTGTGATAATGGTGGGCGCCGTTGTAATAGACACTCACGGCGTGTCCTGCTTGAAAAAAAGGCCCCTGTACTTCTTCTAGATTCTAAACCCTTTGACTTGCCTTTTACCGCTGCACGCGACCGGCAAGCATCTTTGAAACTTCCGAGTTTCAAAGATGCGTTTTGTATTTTGGGTGCACCCTAATTTTACAAAACGGCCGAGCGCTTCCCGTTTGTGCGGGATATTCACATTTATTCCATGGAATATTTCATATGGATTAACACACATAAGCACGAAGGCATCGGCCACGCATCTTTGAAACTAACGAGTTTCAAAGATGCGTTTTTTGTCATTTGGGTGCGCATACCCAAATAACAAATCAGCCGAGCGCTTCCCGTTGGCGTGGGGTATCCAACGCTTGAATGTTGAATATTCATTGTAATATGAGTTAGCAAGCGAGGTTGCAAAGGCATCGGGACAGAATCTACGAAACTGTCCTATGCCTTTGCCTTTGGGTTTGGGTTCGAAGGTGACACCCAAACCCAAAGATGCCAAACAGCCGAGGGCTTCCCGTGCGTCCTAACGCACGAAACTTGGCACGAATACTACCATGGTACATATATTTAAGTTACCAGAAGCTCAAGGCTTCAAGTTACTTGTGCGCGAAACGCGCAATCTATTTCTAAGGCAGATGTTTTGGGTTTGGGTTCGAACGTGACACCCAAACCCAAAGATGCCAAACAGCCGAGGGCTTCCCGTGCGTCCTAGAGCACGAAACTTGGCACGAATACTGCCAAGATACATATATTTAAGTTACCAGAAGCTCAAGGCTTCAAGTTACTTGTGCGCGAAACGCGCAATCTATTTCTAAGGCAGATGCTTTGGGTTTGGGTTCGAACGTGACACCCAAACCCAAAGATGCCAAACAGCCGAGGGCTTCCCGTGCGTCCTAGAGCACGAAACTTGGCACGAATACTACCATGGTACATATATTTAAGTTACCAGAAGCTCAAGGCTTCAAGTTACTTGTGCGCGAAACGCGCAATCTATTTCTAAGGCAGATGCTTTGGGTTTGGGTTCGAACGTGACACCCAAACCCAAAGATGCCAAACAGCCGAGGGCTTCCCGTGCGTCCTAACGCACGAAACTTGGCGCGAATACTACCATGGTACACATATTTAAGTTACCAGAAGCTCAAGGCTTCAAGTTACTTGTGCGCGAAACGCGCAATCTATTTCTAAGGCAGATGTTTTGGGTTTGGGTTCGAACGTGACACCCAAACCCAAAGATGCCAAACAGCCGAGGGCTTCCCGTGCGTCCTAGAGCACGAAACTTGGCACGCATACTGCCAAGATACGTATATTTGAGTTACTTGAAGCTCAAGGCTTCAAGTTACTTTTGCGCGAAACGCGCAATCTATTTCTAAGGCAGATGTTTTGGGTTTGGGTTCGAACGTGACACCCAAACCCAAAGATGCCAAACAGCCGAGGGCTTCCCGTGCGTCCTAGAGCACGAAACTTGGCACACATACTGCCAAGATACATATCTTTCAGTAAGTTGAAGCTCAAGGCTTCAAGTTACTTACTTTTTGTCAAGCAGAACACGCCGTGAGTGTCTATTGTGGCAAAGATGGCAAATAATAAAAGTCATTATGCGTAAAGAGTCGTTAATCACGGCCGTGACTTTTAGATTCACGGCCGTGAATCTTTCCGAATGGAACCAAAAACCGTTCGATTTTAATCGAACGGTTTTTGGTTCCATTCGGACATATGGACATCACGGCAAGACAACTCTTCAGTGTAATATTTCGCATGGCATGGGGATAGCTCAACAGGTACAGGTACAACGTCATGGATGCATGCACCGGTCATAGCCGGATGACATAAAGAAAACTTATTCTAAATTAACGATAAAATGGGGTATTCTAAACTTATGAAAAAATATTCTAAATTAAATAGCCTACCGTGAAGGCGGCGGGGCACTCTGACTGGCGTCGAGAACGAGGCTCGGCCTCCTGGTAGTGTAGGGAGGCAGGGCCCATCGACCATGACCCATAAGCATGATTCTCTCGAAGAACATTGGCCGCCCTCTTGCATCCAAGAAGTGTCATTTGCCGGGGAAGGCCGTAGAAACGAGCGAGCAGAGACACACCCGGCTCCTCTTTGTAGTCGATAAAGCCGAACATCTCCACAATCATATGGATACTTGAGACATGGTCAGCGCCCAGCCCGCAGAGGCGGCCGCATACTCAGATCCAGTGGAGGACATCTCAGCATCAGTCTGGCGGGCACATACCCAATGAAGGACCATGCCGTTGAGGAATACAATGCCTCCCGAGTACGAGAGACACCCGTTGAGTTTGTCACGAGCATGGTCAGCATCCGAATACACCTGTATTGTGAGCACAGAAAGCGGTGCACTGGGGTAAGCATAACGGACACGGTAGTGCCGTGTGAAGTACAGATACTGAGCCACCCTCTGAAGTGCCTCCCAGGCCTGAGCCGAGGGGCATGAGGAGAACTGTGCCAGATATATGACCGAGTAATAGATATATGGCCTGGTACACCGTGCAATCCACAGCAGGGACCCAAGCAGTGAGAGATACGGGGTGACAAGGGTGAGATCAGGGTGCTCCGGCTTCTGGATAACGAGGTTCACATCCATCGGATTGTGATAGGTTTTGGCCGGAAGCTTGAACTTGGACATGAGCTCCTTGATCTGCCTGGTTTGGGACAATGCAATGCCCCCCCGATCATAGTCAACCGCAAGCTGCAGGACGGCTGTCATACGGCCAAGATTCTTGCTCTTGAATGCCGCCTGGAAAGCTGCCCAGAAAGCCTGGTGGAAGGCATCATCACATGTCAGCCCGAAGGCATCCACGTAGACAGCCACGAAGGCCACGAACACAGAGGTCACAATATAGTATAGGCACGGGTCATATGTGGACTGGGTGAAGTGCATTCCCTGATAGGTGAAGGACTTCATGAATTTGATGGCCAGCTTCTGCCAGGAAGCACCAGCCGTCCGTAGCCCGTAGAGAGCATAGAGCAGCTTGGCATAGCCATATCTGCCCTTATACATATACCCAGAGGGGAACCGCACATATATAGGAACCTCCAGACGGGCATGAACAAAGGCCTGACTGACGTCAAAGTGATAGACCATAACCCCCATACCAGCAAAGATAATAGACAGGATGAAGAGAAGGCGGAAGGTGGGCAGGTCTGCTACCGTGCATGCGGTCTCAGCTTGGGTGTAGCCCCAGTGCCATGTGGCAGCCACGGCCATCCGAGCTTTATGAATTTGGACGGGCGGTAGACCATCCCGTGGCTTCCAGGGCTTATTCAGCACAAAGATGGTGCTGGTGGCGATCTCACCGTCGGGTAGCACCTCCACCGGCTCTATCTTACCCTGGTCAATCAGAGGCTGCACCTCCCCACCGGTAATAGCCTCCTCCCACTGAGCCCCATCAGGCATAGACAGTGCCTGGCGGTACCCACCCGGCAGTGGCAGATCAGGAGCTGCAGTGTGGTACAGGCGCTCGGCGAGGTCAGCAGAGATATGACAGAAGCTGAGTGTGCCGCTGGCTGGCAATGTACCGACCGTGTCCTCTGGTGGGACCACATAGTGCGGAAGGAGCCACTGGTCCTGCTCCGGGTGGTCGGAGAAGGGAAGGTGGCAAGCACTGTGGGTATCAGGGAACACCACCAGACTGGCACGGAGGTCCATGGCATAGGCACGTGGGGCAGTCACATCACCGTAGGCCATAGGCCGGAAGAGTACCCCATAGGACCTGGACCGCCTCATGTCCGTGGACACAATGAGTGCCGGATACAGCGGATCACCGCGGGCCTCCTGAGCCTTAGCCAGAGTCCAGAGCGGGTAGTATTGATTGACACAGTCAATGACCCTGCGGCGGTCCAGCCAGTGGACCAAGTCAAACCAAGAAGTGCCCGCCGGGTCAGCCATGACATACTGCTGGGCGGTGGTCCAGAAAGTGTCGGCTGAACCAGTGTCAAGCAACTGTACAGTGGCATAGGTCTCACCGTCCCGGGTGTCATAATAGGCAGCCACGGAATGGACCGCCACCACCATGTCAGTGGTGTACAGTAATCACTCACCTTTAAGGAACCTCGACGTTAAGGAACCAGCCAGCCTTTTGGGGGGGTACAAGTTGATGAGAAAAACTGGCTGGACTTTTTTTCTTATGGAATCACCCTGCGATAAGAAATATGGTGCTGGCTGACTATCTTAAGGGGCATTTCATAAAGTTCATATATATTAAGAAATCTAGGCTGGAAATTTTACCAAAATGGTGTAGGCAGATGCTATTTGATTTGCTATCGACGGTTGTGTCGGCTTTGGAGGCGGTGCGGGCTCTGGGAGGGTTGCATTCTTGCTACGAGCGTTTGACTTGGCGGCACTAAGAATGATGGCCTTCAGTTCTAAATAGTCTGATTCAGATATGATATCATCGGCTAAGTCCTGCTTTAATTCTTTCAACTGTGCACGGCTCTCAGGGTCCATTTTCTAGGTTTTGAAAATTTTAAGAAATGTGGCTGGCTACGTAAGGATGACACGTGGATGGCTATGGAATGTGCTGGCTGGCTTAATAGATCGCGGTCACTATTCTTAACAGATTC
>LGRX02014613.1:0-22002 GCA_001247695.2 Cymbomonas tetramitiformis | reverse complement strand
GTGCCTATTCTAAAAATATTACGGTGGGTATACCCACCGTAACGCCAAACTTTGCAAGCTCGTACCGACCGCACAAGTAGGTTGCGGGGGTTATAGATATGAATTTTCTGTGACCCAAGAGGTTGATTAAAGGACGGAAAACTTAATTTGCACGACTCCGATAAGTTTTGGGCACATTACACAACCTTGAAGTTGGGGAAATAACGGTGGGTAGAAAACTTCGCTTACGGTGGGTATACCCATTCAACTCTATTTGCAGACTTCTGCAGCTTGGTATAACATCAATATACTTTTTTTTCGATATGTACTTTGATTTTGGTATATAACCGACGTACTTTTTGGTACAATATGTGCTGCCACCTCGCAGACCTCCGACACTTGCACATTCAAAATCAGGCACTATGCACACCAAATATACTATATACACCGTGCATTCCGATGATATTAGGGTTTGGGTATGTGGGTTCGTTTGGCCCGTTATCAAGTCATTTCTGGCGCATGTGGAGGCTCCATAGAGATTCACGGGAGTGTCTAGAACAAGTTGGTCACTGGTGACATGCCGTGATTCGCAGCCAATCATCGGTAATTATTGATACCCTTCAGGTGGGTATACCCACCGTAAGCACCTCTTACGGTGGGTATACCCACCCTTCGTAGAATAGGCACTTGAGTGGGCCATGGACAGAGTGAAGAGGGAAGTACCTTGTCTCTTTCGTTCATAACTTCTTTCCAAATATCAAGGCTAACTCCTGTGTATTCTAGCCTCTTCTTCGTGACTTTGGTTGGACTTGGGAAGGACGTTAAGGAACCATCTGGCAATCTTTTTTCTGGGTAGACCTCCAGTCAAAGGCTGGTTGGGTATCACTGGGTGCACTGTCTATAGCTATAATGGCAACATCCGAAAAGTCATCCTTATAGCATCCACCACCTGGAAGAACGTAGGGGTCATCACCCGTCCAATAGCCATGTGGGATGAATGGGATAGTGGTATGCGGGAATCTGAAGACAAGTTTAAAGCCTTTATCGAACCATCTTTTTTGGTTTTTGGGGGACAGCGGGAGAATCCATGTTCCTGAAAATCCAGAGGCAGTGTTGGCCGCTTTATGGCCCATTTCCAAGGTGGTCATAACCGCCGAAGATTTCCCCTTATCTTTCCCATCGAAAGGGGGATTTCCATAAACGATTCTTCCAATGCCTGTTATCGGGTCCACGTAGGCATCCCAAGCGAGACCATCAAAGCCAATTTTCCCATGATGGCAGAAAGGCCTGAGGACTTTTTTCATTCTTGCGGTGGGTATGCATCTTCTCGAGTGAATTCTAGGGTGGGCATTTAGTGGATTGGAGAAAAGTTCACAACCGTTTTTGTCCAGGTTTCTGTCATCCACCAAAATATCTAAGAGGCATCTTCTTATTGCATAGCAGTTTTTAGGATCGCCCGATTCAAACTTACATGCATTGAGTGCTTCATAAATATCATGTGCCCTATTCGAGTACTCCGCAAGTGAGCATGGGACTGCTTTGTTGGAAAGGCAGTGCCAAGCCAAAAGTTTCCAGAACTCTTTCCTTTGGACATAATTATTGGAGTTCGGGATATTTAATTGTTCCCGTTGTCGCAAACGCGTGCACATGATGGTACGAATACTGTCGGGTCCGAGCAATCTTAACACTCGCGGATAATCATAAGTTCGTCATTAACATTCACTGGTGTCGGTAACTGTCCGAGCAATCTCAACATAGTACAAGATCGTAGAGCTACAAAATTTTTTAAATTCTGATATTCTGAGATCGAACACTAAGCTCTTTCATGCAAGCCCAGATTTCCAACATGAAAAAGGATAAAAACAGCAGTAAAATATATTCATAAAAGGTCGGTATAATAACCACAAAGTACGAATTATTGTACAAAAGCTGTGAGCAGAACTATCTTAGCACTCTAGCACTGGCACGCGAACAGCCACCTAGCACTCTTGTGAGGCAAAATAATAATGAGTCCACTAGCCTGACCTACAGTCAGAGCTTACTTATATCTCAATGCTCTGTCACATTTCCCAAAACTGTAACGGGTTCTAGCCCCTAAATCTTCATCTGGCCAATGGAAAGTCATTATTCCATGCCAGCGCTAACAATGTTACCGTTCACCACATTTTGACTGACACGTCAGTGGCAGAGTAGTCACTGTCATCTTCATCTTATCATTTCTTGGTCACCCGATAATGACCATATCTTCTCTGGCAGGTCTGCACCTCTCGGGCAGTCATATTAGCGAAGCCTGTCATACTGTCACCTCTGTCACGCGTGTCACCAGCTGGACAAACCCGGCGCGGTACCATGAGAAGCCGGCGTTTGTTACAGCTGTCGCAAACGCGTGCACATGATGGTACGAATACTGTCGGGTCCGAGCAATCTTAACACTCGCGGATAACCATAAGTTCGTCATTAACATTCACTGGTGTCGGTAACTGTCCGAGCAATCTCAACATAGTACAAGATCGTAGAGCTACAAAATTTTTTAAATTCTGATATTCTGAGATCGAACACTAAGCTCTTTCATGCAAGCCCAGATTTCCAACATCCCCCATCTGTTGCTGCTGCATGCAGTAGCACAGACTCAAATATGGGCTTGTTCAGCATACTGGGTCGTATCACCATCTGCCATAAACTTGCCCAAACTGAAAGTGAACATACCAATGCCTTCACCTTCTCCACCCTGTAACATCCTGGCTCTGACCAGAGGATTCTTGAACACCAAAACCCACATACATCTGCGGCCAATAGGTCCATGTTCCAGATGCCCAGTCACATGCAAGCGTCCAGACTGACTCAATCGTCTGAAGTACGCAGCTCTGCTTTCGGTCATGTCTGTCAAATAGTAAGAAGGAACATGGACACATGCCACCACACGACTGGCCATAATTGCCAATGGAAACGCGATATCCAGCGCTGCAAACCAGGGCGAAGTCACCACGGCATCACAAACACCATACTTCTCCTTCCATACGCGATAGTTACCTGGCTGGAGTGCGTCATGCGCCTCAGACCAACCCAGCTGAGAATTCCAATCATTATTCATAAATCTCAACTGCGGCCACTGCTCCACCATCACCTCACTGATGACCCCAGTGCCTGTCCATGTGGCTACTACCCAAATTCATGGTCCTACCACAAGGACCAATGGGCAATTGCGGTTTCGATCACTAAATCGACTATTTGAGGCACAGGTAACATTTGGACATGATATTTATGAGTTAAATGAATTTTATTTCTTATAGCGGCCCCCATGAGACTTTAGGTGTGTGGTTGAACGACACGCTTTAGGGGTGTAATTTCACCAAAAGCTTGAAACCGCTTCAAGTTTCGGTTGGTGGTCCTACCACAAGGACCACCGTATTTTGAGTATTAGGAGTCACATGCGGGGCTCACGGTGATGCTCATGGTTATACATCTTGAGTTTATGACCAAATAAGATAAATGAATCGGTTACTTCGCACCCTCGTCATAATTTCCGCTCTATTTCAGCATGGCGCATGTTCAACACAATGCAAATTCCGAATTTAGTGAATTTCGGACTTTAGAAATTGGCATTCATCCATTCTAAAATGTACACGCCAGTCGAAAAATAAGATATTTGGATGATGTTAGACTTTCAGAAATTCGCAATACATATATACTTGAAGATTTAATGTGCCGCACACACCAACCTTGCGATATATGCCCTCTAGCAAGCAATTATGATGGCTGGCTGGTCAGCTCGCGTGACCACTGTTTTAGGGGGGGAAACCAACGAGCCAATATATTAGAGGGGAAGCCAACGAGCCAACGAGCCAATATATGCATTCCAACCGGGCCTACCGCCCAAATATGATTGGGACATATGTATAGGTTCAATTTGATGGTATCCGCGCAGGTGTAGTGTTGATATATGATTGGTAAAAAATTATTGAAGATGAGTCACTAATTTGCCACATTTTGAATGTTCCAAAAAATCCGTTTTGAAAAATTTGAGTGCAGAGGTTTGAAATGCATTCGTCATGGATATATGGGATGGATATAGGCCAAACCAGCGTTCAAATAAATTGATATAGGACCTATACATGCCACCTTTCATTGGTTAGACACCACAAATCACGGGAGATGGCCAATTAAATTATCAGAACAATGGTCCTCGTGGTAGGACCAAATCGTCGATTTGGTCCTACCACAAGGACTGCGGGGCAGTAGCCACATGGGTCCCACACGCCATCGATGGACTTCCAGTCCACCTCTGTCGCCAAGCGCCTCACCTCGGAGGGCACTGTGATAACCAGCTCAAGCCCCCACTGCAGCGCACTATCTAGCTTCTCGCACCTGAGCCTTGGTCATATGCCTCAATTCTCCTCGTTTTTCAACTTCTTCTTCAGACAAAGCAGGCACACGAGGTGCATCCCTCAGCTGCCTTGCCATTGCCTTCTGTTCCCGGTACTTCTTGCTCAGCACCGTGCGATGCCCCTCGTTCCAGTGCCCTGGCATGAAGATCTGCACGGCCTCAGAGAGCTTGTCCTGTCTGCCCCAATCAATCTGATCTGGCATGTAGAGGAACATGTCCTTCTCCTCCAATAGCATCTCCCTTGATGAGATAGCATGCCATGGCTGAAATTTGTCTCCCTTCACCACACGACGGGGACCCACGTCTGCTGGCAGCAGGCGCATGTCTGAGGACAGCTTTCTCATTCAATTGCTGCTCCTTCATCCCCAATCTGTCCTCCAGGACACAAGAGCTCTTGGCTTCATGGGTCTGCACCTCAGCGTTAGCAGCTTGCATCCCCGTGCCTGAGCACCTAGGACATAGCCACTCGCCTTCTGGTACTTCATACAGTGCTGGGGTAAGACACCACAAATGGTACCCCCTGTTGCATGCGTCGCACAACAACATCTCTGCTTCTCCATCAGTCGTCCTGCACACTTCACATGCAAGGTGTCTGCTGGGAACGGCTGCACTGCAGTCATACTGGTCCTTCACCTGTAGGTGACATGGCGCGATGCTCTGCACGGTGCTCTTTTCTCTTAACTTGGTGGCGTCCTCAAGCACCACAACACCATCTCGCTGTATCTTGACCAGCTTCAGAATGGCAGACTTGGTCGCGACTTCCATGCCGCTGCGAGGCTTCTGTCTGATGTAGACAAAGTCACCCACCTTAAACTGGTGTGGCTTAGGCTCAATGCCCCCACCCCTTCTTCCTTCATAATGTAGAGTATCACGATGCTGTGCAACCTCCAGGCTGCAGCCAGCGTGCACCATTAGTCGCTTCACTACCTCTGCTCTCAGGAGGAGGTCCTTGACTCGAGCGTCCTTGTCATCTTTGACCTCTGGACTGAAGTCCATGCTGGGCGCTTGCTTCAGATCTGGCGGCACCACTGCTTCTTGGGCAAATAGCAAAGTGAACGGCGCCACTCCTGTGGACTCTTGGCGTGCTGCATTGTAGCTCAGCACGAGTGGCCAGAGCTGTTCGTCCCACTCATAGTCGAGGCCCTTCTCCAAGGCGATCTTCTTGAAGCAAAACTTCATTGTGCGCACCACCCGCTCGGTGAGCCCGTTGCCTTCTGGCGAGTCTGGCGAGGTGACTCGTCTGTCTATCAGACAGTCTCTGCATAGCTGCTTGAACTCGCCCTCGAACTCTTTGCCTCCATCCACCAAGCACTCTGCTGGCGCACCGAACACAGCCAGGACATGACTGCGAAATGCCGCTGCGATGGTCCTTGCCTCCTTGTCGGGAATGGGCACACAGACTATGAATCTGGTGTAGTGCTCGGTCATGATGAGCACCCTGTTGTTGCCAGCCTTGGTCTGTCTCCTCGAAGGCCATGCCAAGTCCAGCGACCAACGATACATGAATGACACGATCTCGAGGGGGGACAAACACGCCTCCTCTCTTGCATAGTGAGTTTTCACGCGCTGACAGGTCTCACACTGAGTGACCACAGCCTCAACGTCCTTCTTCAGGTCGGCCCACCAATGGCGCTGCCACAGAAGATGCTGCGTGCGTCTTATGCCCCAATGGCCAGTTCTGGAATGGTATTCCTTGACCAGTGCAAGACGGTCAGCAGGCTTGGGTATTCTCACTTCCTTGCCCGACAGCGTGATCATGTAGATCTCGTCCGTCGCCTCATCCCATCGATGTCGTGCTGCGCGTCTCCTCACACGACGAACTTCATCCTCTGGCAACCTCACGCTGCCATTGGACTTCAACCATCTGAGGCACCATGCATCGTCATGCACATCTCGATGCTTGTCACGGTCGACCTGCTGTTCAGCCACACTGGCCATCAAGTCCGCGAATCTGGTGGTACACGCCAACCTGGGGAGTCTCATCTCCGCATCTTTGACAGGCGGACTCCAAGCAGGCACATCAACGCGCGCTGCTGGAGTTGCGCCCTCTTTCACGAAGTGGCTCTCGTGCCTCTGGCGATACTGCTCGATGACGTAGAGCTGCCACTCCTTCTTCTTCTTCTTCTTCTTGGTTCCAGCCTTCTGTCGCTGAGCCCCAATTCCTTCTGCACCTTTCTGCCCTTGTGAGCACATTATCTGCAGCTTCTCTTCCCAGTCACGGTGACTCATGGTCTTCGCCACCTGCTGAGTATATGCGTTCGAATTCTCAACCCATTCTGCCAGCAAAGCTTGCCTCTGCTGAAGGTCCGACCTCGCGTGGTCTGCCCAGTTGTTGTCTACAGCGATAGGCTGTCCTGGGGAACTCTCCGCCTCTGGGGACTCCTCGCTGTGAGGAAGCCCCTTCCTGCTTGCTTCTGCGACCGCCATCAGCAGTTCCATAGCCCTGCGATCCATGGCCAGGCCCAGAATGCTCGCCAATTCTACGTCGTTCAGGCCATCAGCCATGCGTAGCTCACTTGCGCTGTAGCCCATGGCTCGCGCCTTCTCGTCGAGGTTCACTTCTCGGGATTCTTCCTCGGTGTCCTCATCGTCCTGGTTGCGCACCACGGTGCCCATCCTTGCTCTTCTGAATGCTCTCGACCCTTGCGTCGCCATGATGGTGGGAAGAGCCCTCAGCGGTTCTCCCACCACGTTCACCACGTAGTGAGGCGCGCGGTCTGTTCTTATCACTGGTCTGGGCTGCCAGCCCTTTCATAGGATTGACGATACGACTCGTCCTTCTGGTCTCGCCACCTTGCTCATCACGGAGCGAAACTGGTGGATCTGGAACAGGTTGCTCCAATACGCTCGCAATCGATGTGCGTAAGCGCCTGCTTGTGCTGCGTCAAAGGACACTGGTCGGCCAATGACGCTGGCAATGTACGGGAACACCTCGTCCCTGATCTTGGTCCCTGGTCTGTGCGACAATGGGGACACGTTCTCCAGGATGTATCCTGGGGGCCTCTGCTGCTGTAGCTGCTGCAGCGTGGACAGAAGCCGAACCACTTCATAAAATAATTTGCTGTGCCTGCCATCCAGGCCTGTAAGCGTTCCAGCAGGGGAGAGATCCTGGCATGGAAACCCACACACCATGACCCACTGACGTCCTTGAAGAGCTCCTGCCCGTATGAAATCGGCGCTCGTCGTGTCGCGCAGATCTTGGGGTAAGGCCCCAAATTCTATTGCACTGGGCGAGATAAGGTCAGGATATCGTCGCAGCAACGCCGTACACCTGGCTCTGGCCACTGTCTGACTGCTCGGTGATATGTCTTGATACAGGTATCGATCCACCTTCATGCCACTGCGGAGCAACATCTCCAGACCAGCACAGAGGCCTCCACACGGCTCATAGCACACCACGCCTTCCTCTCGAGCTTGCGAGAAGAACCGCCTGCTCAACACCCTGGTGTCCACCTTCTCAGGCTTCAAGATGCGTTCGCCTTCGAAGTACTCATTGCTGTATACAGCGGGGCTTCCTTCGCCATGCGTGCCTCGTGTAGGTCGCACCAGGCTCAGCGCTTTCCAAGCCGCCCTTGCTAGCCTTCCAGAGTCGGTCACCAACTCGGGTAGATCAGTGTCGAACATGTCCCCATGATTGCACTCCAATTCCTCCTGGTGATGCAAATCGAATAAACGATGCACTGGTCCCGTGCCCAGCTGCTCCACGGCAGCCCTCTTGCAGTAGTTGGCAACCTGCACCTCTGGCGTGGCCTCTTCCCCTGGGGAAACATCCCCAGCCAACATGAAGCACAGGTAGTCGCAGAAATCCTTCGTGCGAACTTCCCCCACGCCTGCGTGAAGCGCAGTCACCTTTTCTCTCTCATGCCTTGCCCCAGTCTCGTCCGTCGTAGACGGTAACGGGTAGCGAGACGGCACGTCAGCGTTGCTGTTCTTAGCTCCTGGGCGATACTGCACCGTGAAGTCGAACTCCTGCAAGCTGATTGCCCAGCGCAGGTGCTGTCCCTGAAGATCAGCCTTCTCCATCAAGGTAGTGAGCGGTGAGTGGTCAGTCACCAGCGTGAAGTGAACGCCATGCAGGTACTGTCTCAACGTGCGCACTGCCCACACCACTGCAAGCATCTCACCCTTGAAGCTGGCGTACTGCCTCTCTGTCTTGCTCAGGGATCGACTGATTGCCATGCAAATGTACTCCTTCCCATCGTCATCCTTCTGGCCCAGCACTGCGCCAATGCCATAGGTGCTCCAATCGGTGTACAATATGAGGGGTCTGTCGTAATCGATAGGCCTCAGACATCTCCCAGAGCAGAGCGCGTCCTTCAGCTCCTGGAGCGCTTGGTCTTGATCCTTCCCCCAAGCTCCCTTGATATCGGTAATCTCTTTCTTGAGCAGGTCGTTGAGAGGGCGAGCCATCTCAGAGTAGTTCGGCCCTCCTGGCTCACCCACTAAGCCCTTATAGTAATTCATCATGCCCAAGATGGAACGAAGCCCAGTCTTGTCCTGCGGCCTCGGAAGCTCCTGGATGGCCTTGCACTTCGCTTCCTGCGCGCCAATGGAGTTATGCCCAATGCGGTAACCCAGAAAGTCCACCGTGGCTGCACCAAAGGTGCTCTTGCCTGCGTGCAGTCTTATGCCAGCGTCCCCCAATGTGCGCAACACGTCCTCGACGTCCTTCAGATGTTGCTCAGGCGTGGAGTCAGTGTAGACCACTACGTCATCGACGTACGCCACAGTGCAATGCTGCAGGTGACGTAACTCGTAGTCCATGATTCTCACAAACGCAGATGTTGCTCCAGCAGCCCCAAAGGGCATCGAAGTGTACTGGTACAACTGGTTCTTCCACCAGAATGCCGTCTTGCTCCTGTCCTCTTCCGTAGCCATGGGAATCTGATGGAAGGCTTTGGTGGCATCCAGCGTGGTCTTAAACTTGGCCTTCGCCACCTTCTGGTAGAGCTCCTCTGGTCGATGTGGCAGAGTGTTGTCCTTGAGGGAGTGTCGATTGACGCCCCTAAGGTCCACGCAGAAGCGCGTCTGGGTCCACAGGCCAGTCTCATGATCCTTCTTGCCAGCCACGACGACGTTGCTCGCATGTCTGCAATGCTTGGCTGCAGGCTCAATGAAGCCATACTCCAGCAATTCCTTGCAGTGGATGCCAATGATCTCTTGTTCGCCCGGGCTGTACTTCCTGGGTCTCTGGTAGGCAGCCTTGGACTCGTCCACAAAAGGGATAGAGAACGTGTTGTGCTCCGCCTTGCCCTTGTAGCCTGTCAGGTCGTGAGGGCTGTTGGCGAAAGTGCCCTTACATCTGCGAAGGACAGCTCGCATTTCTTCCCAGTGCTCCTCCTTGAAGTCAGGATGCCCTCCAAACGTGGCATTGAGCTCAGTGTCGAGCCACGCTGCCTCGTCCTTGGTCACAGTCGTGTCACCCAGAGGTTGAAGCTCGTCCAGCACGGTATACGGCAAGACCTCATCCTGCTCCGCGACATTGGCCTGCCAACCCGGCTCCCATTGCCTCGACGATTGCTGAGCCTCCCAAGAAGTGCAGGGTGACGCACTCCAGGCACTCCGCGTGGGTGACATGACGCCATGCGCAGGCATGTTCTCCGTCAACTCGCCAGCAACCCACAGGATTCCGCACAAAAGCAGAAAAAATCGCAAAATTCTGTTGAACCGCACTGCGGCTACCGGCGAGTTCGAGGCGAAGAAGCACGCCACTAATCTCCACCCCCCGAGCGCCAAGCGAGAACTCCCACCAGCAGCAGTGGAGACCACCAGCGCAAGGACAATCACGAGGTAAGCGACCTGCGCGAAACGATGAAGTTGGAGATTACGCCGAAGCTGTGCCCAGCGCGCCGCAAAGCGAGGCTTGTTCAACCTGGCCGGCAAAGCGGGCAGGCGCACGCGGCCCAGTAAGAAAACTTGGGACCAGCGCAAGGACGGAACAGTCCACCCCCGGCCACCTCGAACGTCACGCGCGTCCAGAGGGATGTCCACGACATAAGAAGCCTGGCGTGCCCTATCCTCAGTGTAAACATCGGCGCAGACCCAAAGCCAGGCGAGGACCACGAGGAGGAGGGCTGCGGCACATTGTGACCAGCATGCCAAGGAAATGACCACCCCCCGGAGGGGTACCACCACCCAACCTTCGGTACGAACACGGTGTACGCCAGCATAGATGCCTGTGGTGCGCACGATAAGGAGCCCAATATACCAGACATACGCGAGGGCCCATAGGACCCAAATGTCATAACCTGCACGACGAGGGTAACGTCGAGCAATCGACCACCACACCGGCAGCCGGTGCGAAAGCGAAGCCACGCAGCGCCCCCACCAGATCTGAAAAGGGCACCATGACAGGTACCACGCCATTGTCTCAAATATCGCCCAAACGGCGACCATAGGAATGGGACCTCGCCCCAGCCACCACCAAACCACTGCACTGCCTGCAAGCGAGATAAACGCCCGCAGCACACCTGGCCTCACGCGGACTGCCTGTGCCGGCAGCCCACGGCCACAGCGTCGGTTGTGCGTCAGGGCTGCCCGCCCGCTGCGCCCGGGGAGCCCTGATGAAAATGCGGTTGCTGCCGCTGCGTCTCTCGTCGTTGTTGTGTGTGGTGCGCAAACGCCTGTGTCTCATCTGAGCACACTGAATGCGCCGGAGAAGGCGGGCACTGCAAGGCGAGGCCGGCCGGAATTCGGGACGCTCTCGACGCGGAAACGACATGGGATGAAGCCCCGTGGCGCCCAGTGGAAGGAGCAGATGCGCGTGCAGCGCTGCTCGCGCCCTGTCGACGTTCAGCCGCACCACCAGAGGGCTGGCGCTGCCGACACGCAGGGGGGTCGCGGACCTCGTACACATTCCTCGCCCATATCTCGTCCATGTGCTCAGGCCTCTCGGCCACTCGAGCCTGAAGGGCGGGCGGCGCAGCTATTGGGAGACGACGTGCCTCAAGGGATTCCAGCGCCGGCAGCACCCACGGCGCGGCCGTGCCCTTGGTCCCCCACTGCAACTGCGTGAACTTCCGGTCGTCTCGCATGAGGTAATCGTTCGTGAACTGAGCGCGCCAAGACAAACACCGCTCCTGCTCCATGAAAATGTAATGCACCGGCTTGGCATTCGGGTGCTCCATGCAGCGCAGCACGTATGCTGACTCCAGCCCCACGTAGGAGCATAGTGACCCCTCGACGTTCCTCGCATGGCCTCCCTCGCGCCTCTGCCCCGAATCAAAGTTTGACAGATCGGCATAGGCCGACATGATCGCCTCCAGCAGGTTGGAAGACGTCGTCTGTCCCCCAAGAGGGAGGCGCCAGCCCTGGCGTCCGCAATGAATAGTCTTGTCGTGCTTCCTGGCGACCTTGCTGGAGATGCCTGGATGCTTCCGAAGTCGGAGACCTCGTTCACTGTTGCACACGCCAAGCTCATACACGATATGGCGGCCTTGACAGCGATCTGTGAACGTCACGCCAAACTTCACCATGAAGACGGTGAGGTTGCGGAGATTCCTCAAGGCCCTCACCTCCTCCACGGACAGAAACTTGTGCACTGAGCTGTCGGATACGCGCGTGGCTCTCCGCACGGCATCCCAATCTGACCCCGATGGAGATGGAGGTGCCCTCGCGGGGGACGGAGACAGATGCTGCGCCCGTGGTGGACTCGGAGGTGTAGAAGACACGCCTCGCGGGGAACGTGATCGGGCACCACGCGGGACATAGACTGAGTTCGCCCACGAGCCAACGTTGGTCAGAGCAGGCGATGCAGGCGGCGACCTTCCACGAGGAGAGCCAGCAGGACTCGAGGGTCCAGCTGCTGTGGCGCAAACGAGTGGAGGTGACAACGCACGAGAATTGCCCGCTGGCCCACTGTCGTGGGATGGTGGCGATGGCGTCGGTGAGTGGCATCTGCGCGGCGGCGACCTCGTTCGTGCCAGCACGGACCTGCTGGCGGACCTGGCACGAGACGGCCCAGCGGCGGCCTGAGACGGCCCAGCGGCGGCCTGAGACGGTCCTGCCCCAGCGGTAGGCGCAGGTGGCTGCGTCAGGGCTCGCTTTGTGAGCCTGGTGTTAACCATATTGCTGGGTGGCGGTGGCCTGCGTTTTGCACCTGCTTCAATCGCATCGTATCCCTGCTGCTCGGTGCTGACCGACTTGAGCATCCTTCTCATCTCTCCCAATTGTATGTACTCCTGGGCGGCTGCATTCTCGGAGAACACTCTGCCGTGCCCACCAAGACCATCTTCCACCGGGTAGTACTTGGCGTTGGAATCCAGAGAGACGAGCTCCAGGGGTGGTCCCTCTTGGCCGTGTCGAACATACTGCTGGAATATGCCATTCGAGAGGGACTCCACGTCCACTGGGCAGAGATACCTGAGCAACTGGTATGCCCAGACACCAGTGCTTTCGTACCAGTGAGGGAGCTGGAGCTCTTGCAGCAACTCCTCGCCATTGCACACGAACGCGTGTTCCAACGTACAGCCCATCAAGTCGAGGTACTGCGTGGCTGTGCTCGGTTGGACACAGAAGGCGTGCTCCTTCAGATCCCACATGAGGGTCCCAGTGACCTCACCACTGGGGTACTTGAGCAACGCCTGGACCTTGTCCTGCAGTTTCTGGATCGGGGTGAAGTCGAGCCTCGAAATGCCTCTCTCTCTAGGCATGACGACGTTGTGTTTGCTGGCAGAGGACGGTATGTGCGTCATGTAGCTGCCGTCGAGTATCCAGCGGTCCTTCTCCTCGTCATGCTGCAGCTTCTGATCCACGTACAGCCAGTTAGGGAACATCAGCTGGTCTATTGTCACCCACTGCTGCTCGCGACACCGGGTGAACTCCACGCAGACATGATCTCGGGAAGGTTGAGTCGGCATGTCCCGGGCTGGGCGCTGGAGGATGCGGCAGAGACGCGCGATGTGGTTCCGGTCCCGACACAGTCTCTGATCCGCCCAGTTGTAGTCGAGAGGCGGACGAATCTCGGTGACCTGGTCCTCAGCGAACCATCTTGCGCGTCCACCCTTCCAAGGGCTCGGCTCACCATAAAACTGTGCGAGCACGCGCTCTGATGCTGTCTGCACGGCAGGTGCCAGTGGCGCCAGGGCACTCTTTCGGCGATCGTTCATTGGGACTGTCCAATGGCGATTCTGCGCCAGCAGCTCCGCGTGCGTGCTGACGCAAGGTCGTGGGAGTTCACCAGGCTCTCTCACCGAAGGCGCTGGTGACGGCAATGACGATACCACGTCGTCGTCAATGTGCTCGGAGCGCTGGCCAGAAGCAGCGAACCTCTCCCCCCTCACGCTTGGAGGTGGGTGCTTTAACCATTCGCACTCCACTCCTTGTCCAAAGATCTCCGACATCAAACACACCGTCGGGTCTACCCGCCTGGGCAGGTCGGGACGCCTGGGTGGTGTCATGTCTACCAACGGAAGCACCACCTGAGTATCCATGCCCAGAATCGTCGGCGCATGTGACACGGCCACACCACTCCCAAGCTTGATGTCAATCATCAAGGAGTTCTTCAGCGGCCCAGTACCTATCAGCAGGTCCCAAGAGTTCTCGGGCTCAAAGGTCACGAAGGCGTACAGCCGGTGAAGCGTCATGTGCGGTGTGCCTGCAGCCAGTATGACGTCCACATGGCAGTAATGTGTGAACTTCGTGGGGCTGTTGTCACACCTGGTGACCTTGGCACCGGTGCTGGCCTCATACACCGTAAGGCCCAGTCGCCTTACGACCGCGATGGAAATGATGTTACAGTTGGCGCCGGTGTCCATGAGGATCGCCCGATAAAGCATGAGCTCGCCACCAGATGAAACCAGCGCCAGGCCCTCATATAGAGTGGCATTCTGCAATTTGCAGATGGGCTGAACCTGTGTCATCAGCAGCGCTTGCTCGTCGGTCAGGTGCTGCCTCATCTTTTCTCTCAACGAGTCGTAGGCACGGGTCTTGATGGTGCCGGCCCGGACATGTCCATGGTCACTGAAGTCGACCATCCCCAGATCGCTTACACAAGCAGCGGCTGCACATCGGGCGGTGACACTGTCGACCACGCCGTCGGGCATCTCGTCCAGCGGCAACTCCTCGTCCCTCTGGCGTTCTGCGCTCTCTGCTTCCACTTCAACCCCTTGTGCCACCGTAGCGTGCACGTCCTCAAGCTCGTGTTCATTGACCTCGGTGGGCTGCTCAGCTGCGTTCTTCGACTCATTGCCCATGAGCTCCTCCAGAGCCAGGAGGTTCTCGATGTCCTTTGGGAGGTCAATGGCGTGCTGGGACATCAAGATTGCTGCAATCTGTGAGCAAGTTCGCATGGAGCTGCGGAGGTTGGACGCCAACAGGTGGAACTTCCTGCTGAGGATGTTTGGTGGGATGGCCCTGGGCACCTGAGCAGCTTTGTCGAACTCTTCAGGCGTCTTGACCTTGAAGCCCTGCATCTTCTGAGTACTTCCCAGGGCAACTGCGGCCCTGGCCTGGAACTCTGGTGCATGGCTGGCACCAGCACCGTCACTGTCCCCCAGTTCCTCCCCCATGAGGCAGTCATGATTGTCCTCCTCGTACTCCGCCTGCTGGTTGAAGTTGGAGTCGTACTCGGGCACGTCATCGCCATCCTCTGACTGGGCCTGCGCCTCAACGCCCTTGCCACCCTTGGCCGGCGCTCCTGGCTGTAAACCTGTCAATTCTGCGGCGAGCTTCTCCTTTACCTCAGCGCTGGCTGCCACCTGCTGCGGCTGCTGCGGCTTCTGCTTGGACTCCGGCAGCTTGAGCCACTCCTTCGTGGTGATCCCCATCTTGTGGTTCTCGAAGCGGTGAGCGATGTTGTAGGCGCGCATCTGAGCATTCTTGACCTCATTTGGCCACTTCGAGTTCTGGCGATCCTTGTGGAAGTTGTGGGGCACCTTGGCATCCCGACATCCAGTATAGCAGCGCTCTGGAGAATGGGGCAAGCGCGTGAAGCACCACTCGCATTGGAACTCCTTCGAAGCGTCAGGTGGTGGCACCTTGCCGTAAGTGGGCTTCTGCCTCTCCGCATTGTTCACCTCCCTCGTAGGCCTCCTAGCACCATCACCACCAGACTGCGCTGGCTCCTTCTTTTTGGGGTCCCTGCGTTTGTCCCCAGTCTTGTGGGAAGAGCTAGAGCGCCTCATGGAGGACACCAGCTCAGAGAGGTCAAGCCCCAGCATCCTGGCTTCGTAGCAGGAATACACGCAGGTCAGTCTGCGGACGAGTTCCTGCTGCAGTGTCAGGGCCCATGCTTCAGCATCGTTCTTCAACTTATCCTGCACCTCCACGATGACCTCCAAGTCCTCCCAGGTGACCCTGTTGGGTGCAGGATGGCTGACTCGCAGCTGCTCCGATACACGATCTCGGTATTCCTTGATGCGCAGACCCTTGATGCACTCCTCAACGTCCTGTCTGACGATGGAGTCCCCCACTGACTTGCCAGCGTTGAGCGCTGATTCCCTGCGTCGACAGCTCTTCACGTAAGCGAGGCCATCCTGCTCGGCGGTCTGCGACTTGGCGACCAACAGGTCCTCCTTCTCTTTGGTGCCCTTCATCAAGAACTTGGCCTCGAGCTCTGCAATGAACGCCCTCAAGGCCCAAAAATAGTGAGAGTCCTCCGTGCCATCCGGCCCTGTGAGACCCTTGGTGGAAGTCCCTTCGTCCTCCCACTCGTCAGACAGCTCACCATCAGCATCACCATCCTGGAACTTCTTGCAGACTGCCCATGTTACCCCTGGCACCAGCTCATGGAAAGGAGGTTGTGCGCAGCGCACTGAGCCCTGGTAAGAGTCCCTCGTGGTGAGGCCCTTCAGGACATGACACGCATGAGAGGCCATAAGGCCATTCTTCATGTATGAAGCGCACCACCAGTCATAGGCGACTGAGGTGGAATGATCATCTCCTGCTAGGAGCGAAGGCAAGAGGTCCCACAACGATCTGTAGTCTGGTTTGGAATCAATGAAGGCCTTCTTTGCCAGTGGGCTGAGCGAGTGAAAAGCCGCTGACCTCATATGCCTGCGTATCTTAGCCGCGTGACCCCGCTGTACTTTTCCCACCATTTCAACGAAGCGCCTGATGAAAAGCGCCCTGTCCTCACTCTTGCCACCAGTGTAGCAGAGCTTGTCATCAGCCTTGTCAAGCGTGTGACTGTCCCTGCCATAATGATCCATCTCGTCTACGTCGTCAAACGAAAAGAGGAACTGATTGGCTGCTGCTGCTGCTGCTCTTGCTGCTGCTGCTGCTCTTGCTGCTGCTACTGATGTTGGTGTGGAGGGGCTGGATTCTGGACCCGACCCCTCTGTGCTCATATAGCCAATGTCAAACTCCTGACTGCTTCTCTCCCGTGCCAGTCGCCGTGCCTCACGCTCTCTGGACTGGGCAGTGGCAGCGCTCGGACCCTCCGCCTCACCCTCCGTGGTCAAGTACTACGTTAATGCTCAGCAAGTGGGACTAAGGAAGCGTGTCCTCCTTTGGCGCAGAGCTTATTCACCAACAGGATGCAGGCTTAATTCAGACTGGTTTAGGCCAGTGCACTGAGTGCCCCTGGATTCACACCGTTCTGAACAAGCAGGAGGACGAAACGCGTGCAGCCAGCGCAAGCCCAAAGGTCCAGCAATATGTCTCAAAGCTCTGAATCAACAGCAGATGTAGGATGGAGGCTTAATTCAGGCTGGTTTAGGCCAGTGCACTGAGTGCCCCTGGATTCACACCGTTCTGAACAAGCAGGAGGACGAAACGCGTGCAGCCGGCGCAAGCCCAAAGGTCCAGCAATATGTCTCAACGCTCTGGATCAACGGCAGATGCAGAATATTCGTGCAAGAAGGGCTTAGAGCTGGGCCAGTGTGCTGAGCACCCCTGGATTAGCTAAGCCAACGTCCATCAAGAGCACAGAGACTATAAAGACAACACTTCTTCCACCAAGGCACCAGAAATAGCACAAATATGCAGTGGTGTGAGCTAAGCCAGTGTGCTGAGCACCCCTGGATTCACAGAACCACTGCTCATTAAGGGCACGGGAGTTGGCATGGAAGTCCACCCCCAGTCCAGTAAGCAAGAGAGATAGTTGCCACACAGAGTTGGGAGCTAAGCCAGTGTGCTGAGCACCCCTGGATTCGCAGCACC
Source organism: Cymbomonas tetramitiformis (assembly GCA_001247695.2). Classification (NCBI taxonomy): domain Eukaryota; kingdom Viridiplantae; phylum Chlorophyta; class Pyramimonadophyceae; order Pyramimonadales; family Pyramimonadaceae; genus Cymbomonas; species Cymbomonas tetramitiformis. The sequence goes on along the minus strand of LGRX02014613.1, from coordinate 4,538 downwards.
ACTGCTCATTCAGAAGGTCACTGGTGATATGAGGGCCTCACCGGCTGACAAGTACTGTAGAAGAGATAAAAGAATTCTCACACACATTATGATAAAGAACCAGAGAATCCCCAAGTGGTCAACAGCACTCCAGGCTGGGCCAGTACTCAATTAGGTCTGAATCCACCAGTCACCTCTGACAAACCAGTAAATAGTGTGTATAAAAACCACTCACTTGTCACCTTCAGGTAGGGCTGATGTCGCTGCTATCCCTCTGGCAAGCTCGCTCCTGCTTCAGGTTTAGGCCAGTACACCAGGGGTGTCCCTGGATTAACCGTCAGACAAGGTAGAACTGCCAGAGAAACCGTAAGGTGAAAGTCCACTCATAAGGTAGCAACTCACTGCTGATCCGCTCCTAGTTGGTAAGCCCAGGCAGATGCCGCCGCTAATTAGCTCCCAGGTCGCACACTTGCCTTTCAGTTAGGCCAGTACACCAGGGGTGCCCCTGGATTCACTTCAGACAAGGTGGTCAGCTGGAGAGACCACTGGAAAATAGCTCATCAAGGTGGTCATTCACTGCTGATTCACTCTGTCGCTGCCGCCGCCCAAGCTCATGCCGTGCTGATTAGCTTCTAACTGAAGAACACCTGTTCGCAGTTAGGCCAGTGCACCGTGGGTACCCCTGGATTCACTGTAGAACAAGGTGGTAAGGCTGAGCATATCACAGGATAGGAGAATGCCGCTCATCAACCAGTGAATTCAGTGCTGATCCGCTGCCGCCGTCGCTGGTGACCTTTTTCCGTGCAAGTACCACCAAGTTTAGAGAAGAAGAAGGGTCCGCCAGTGCACCGTGGGTACCCCTGGAGTCGCCTGACTTCCGAATCCGCTCTCACAAACTGCTGCTGACTTCTCGCCAAAGGGTCTTTACTTCCGAATTAACACTGAAATAAAAAGCCGCTCCACGCAGGACATTATTATTTTGAAAAAGGATAAAAACAGCAGTAAAATATATTCATAAAAGGTCTGTATAATAATCACAAAGTACGAATTATTGTACAAAAGCTGTGAGCAGAACTATCTTAGCACTCTAGCACTGGCACGCGAACAGCCACCTAGCACTCTGGTGAGACAAAATAATAATGAGTCCACTAGCCTAACTGGCCGTTCTTTTTCTTACTCTTGACTCTTAATTGGCTCTCCCGCGTCTCAAGGGAAAAGCCAGCGCTGGCGTACTTTCTACTTCTTAAAATTTGGGCAAACATCCAGCGGCTGCTTTCTTATAGGCGAATCAACTTATAACCCGACTTTTACTGTATATTCAGTGCACTAAATCACAACATGCATCGTACCGTTCGTTACAGTACGCAAGGCTTTTCAAAACGCCACGGTTATTGCATAAAGTGAGGAGATACCTTTTTGCAACCTCGGGTTCGAAACGTAGCGTGAAGTTGTCGTCCTTCGGCCTCTTTAATGTTGAAACCTGATTTCACAGTTGACTATATTCTCATCACGTGAACGTTGCGTGAATCACACGGCATCCATTGTGTATCAGAATAACGCACGCTGCGAGATAGAATATGCGACTCTATATGAAAACGTTTGCATAGCAAAAATATCCCGAAAGCACACAGGAACGCAGTGAATCCCAAGGTGAATCACAGCTTGAATTACAGCTTGAATCACACAGCATCCACTTTGTATTATTAAGAGTATCCGAAGGGTTACGCAGTTCTACGCGCTGAGAACGCACACTGCGAGATAGCATATGCGACTCTATATGAAAAACGTTTGCATAGCAAAAATATCCCGAAAGCACACAGGAATGCAGTGAATCAGAAGGTGAATCACAGCTTGAGTCACAGCTTGAATCACACAGCATCCACTTTACAGTATCAAGAATGTCCGAAGGGTTACGCAGTTCTACGCGCTGAGAACGCACACTGCGAGATAACATATGCGACTCTATATGAAAAACGTTTGCGTAGCAAACATATCCCGAAAGCGCACAGGAATGTAGTGAACCACAAGGTGAATCACACCTTGAACCACAGCTTGAATCACACGGGCGTGGTCTTGACTCACAGTCCAGTGACGGAAACACAAACTAATCCTTGGGAAACAGTGAAGTGACGCGAAACCTTTCGGCAGCGGGCACCAGGTTGGCGGATAGATCATATAGCGTCGTCTATGTGTTCTATATCATGCTTCAGATAATAAATATAGCATAAACCCATTGCATAAACCTAGAGCTCTCGTCTGAGATCGGTCCACTTGTAACGTGTGGGAAAGGTTTGAGAAAGGGTAAATCGACTACTGTACGGCCTCGCCGGACGGGAGCCTCGCGGAGCGTGATGCGCGAAATCGAGCGTGCGATTTTCCAACATTTCGACTTTGCCGCCCGGACCTGATTACCAGGATTCTTCCACTCCTCTCAAAAATCGGCTCTTAAGGGTAGGGTGCACTCAGTTTTCGACCTATTTAATTTCATAGCATTTTCCATATTTAATAGATTTCCAGGGTTATTTATTTTGTAAAATCGCAGGGAGCAGCATAACCTATAGACCGATATCCCACTATAATCTACGGTCAGTTTGGGGTGTTATAAAGTATATAAAAAATCGAGAAAAGATTCTAGTGATCCATTTTTTAGTTATTTAGGTTATGGCGCCAGCTATGCAAAATTTGAAGTACCTAGCGCCAGAACCTGAATAACTTAAAAATGGATCACTAGAATCTTTTCTCAAATTTTTATATACTTTATAACACCCCAAACTGACCGTAGATCACAGTGGGGTATCGGTCTATAGGTTATGGAGCTCCCTGCGATTTTACAAATTAAATAACCCTGGAAATCTATTAAATATGGAAAATGCTATGAAATTAAATGAGTCGAAAACTGAGTGCACCCTACCCTTAAATAGGATTCTCAAGTTCTGTGGACAACTGCTGATGTGTAAAAAAACAATCAATGAGCGTTGCAAATATGATACGCGGAAGGATCGAGTGTCACGTTACTGATTACAATTTGTTTATATGCCCTCGCAAATACCATGTATTTATACGTTCCGGCGGTCGATGTCAATTTTCTCGGATGAAGATTTCCTCGCGGCTCAGGATATGGAGTGGGGTGACATATAATAATAATTTGGGTACTCCAGCCGAAGTGGGATGACAGGGCAACAGATGACAAAATTTTCCAGTGGCGCACAGGCAAAACTAGAAGACTTTAAAAATCCTGGGGAAGCACTATTTTTACCGGGTTCTGCGCATATTCCCCGAAAAATAAAATGAACGGCCGATTTTGGAGCTGACGTGGCAGTATTAACCCCTCACAGCGAGCGAACCCCCGGGAGAACTTGCGCTGAGAAGCTTCCTATCCAATTCCCATCACTGTTAACCATTGTTCGAAAATCTGCACTTTTTTATTAGCATCTTATTTGGATGCCTTCCTTGGATGTTGAGACAACTTTGAGCGTGCACAACCCTTCATATTTATATCACTAGGTGGGGTTCCAGCTGCCCGCGCCTCCCATCAACCGAGGTGCATGGAAGGCTCGGACATCCGCGGAGTTCCGCTCGCGTCAACGCTCGGGCCAACGCACGTCATCTGAGCATTCTACCCCCATCTGAACTTACTGAAGGCTTCGCACAAATTATGCGGTACCTTGACATAACTTTGCTTAAACACCCAAGTTATGGCGTAGTATCTCATCCCGCGAGCCACTTCGTGCCGGAAGCCCGAAGCGGATCGGCGGGATGCCACAACTTGATCTGGGATGTCTAAGGTCGCGATGGCCCATGACGGTGTCAAAGATACTTATTAGCGTTATTTCAGCTAGAAAATTCAACCCAATTACGCTCATCTTGTCTAATTTGTACACACATGCAAGACTGCAAAACAGACTTTCCCGCAAACGGGTTTTAACCTAAAGGTAGAATAAGCGTGATTCGACTGCTGCGATTGTTCTAACGATCTGAAATGGTAATCGAACGGTTAGCATTCTTATCATTCGAGGTTTTCGGCCTCGTTTCGTCTTTTCTTCAGACCCTCAGCCTCCCAGCCCAGAGATGAGTCGATTCGCGATAAGTCGCGATCATCATGGTGGTGCCAAAAATCGTGCTTTTTCACCACTGTCAGGTGTCGCCCTGTCATCCCACTTCGGCTGGAGTGACACCCATATAATTACACTTGCGCGAAACGTTTTTCAAAAATTTGATTTCAAAAATTTTATAGAAAATTTTAAAAAGTTTTGACCCCCCTCTTTGGGCCCTTAACACTGTAGAGGCCGAATTAATTGATTTTACAGTGTTAAGGACCCTTTTGGGCCGATTTTGGATTTTCCCATTTTCGATTCTCGATTTTGTGACAGTCCTGTGCTCGCGTCGGCTTCTCGGCGATCTCGGCTTCTCGGCGATGCATGCTCATGATGATATATTATGGCTTCCCTAAGTGAATGCTCGTATCATAGTTTCTAAGGTTGGCCATTGCATGAACCAAAATCTAACTTTTAGAATTTTTTTTACATGGTTGATTTATTTTACCCAAGTTACAAAGTTTT
>LGRX02014611.1:24399-35464 GCA_001247695.2 Cymbomonas tetramitiformis | reverse complement strand
CCCTTGAAATTAAAGGTGACTGGCCCCCGATATCTCTAGTATGACGGTTTGCCCTCCAATTCTGGAGGGAAGCCCAGGGGTAGTGATTCAGCTGCATTGTGCGAGCTGTAGCGTACCAGGCCCAATGGCCATATTTCGGTGCACAGGGGTCAAGTAGGTACCCTGGGGTAATTTGCACGCCGGGGGGGCTAAGGGGGGCGAGAAGAGCCTGCAAAACTTTTGCAGGAATTTCGGGGGTTAGTCATAGAGGTCCACAGGCTGGGGGTCCTCAGTGTGGTGGGTGGGTGAGCAGATGGGCCGCTCTGGAGTGATTCCCTTGAGGTCTAAGGGCGTGCGAGGTACTCAAATGCACCACAGGACATCCCCAAAATTATGCTGGATTCAGTGACCCGTAGGTCATAACTATTCTGACTCCCGTTAGCTGTACCAGTACTCGTACAGTACTAGGTGACAGATCCCTAGGTCACAGACACCTTATATTCGTTTATCTTTATAATCAGTTTACACTTGTATGAGAACTTATCAGTGACCACCCCGATATAATACGTTATATTATATCTCACAGGTTATGGGGTATTACCCCGCTTTTATCACTGCTGACTTTGCCATGACTGGCTAAGCTTTTCCGCTTGGCGGGGCGTTGGGGCCTCGCGAGGTGTTGAATTGGCCACTTTAGGGCGTGCGGTTTGCACCATGTTGCGGTGAGATTTCGAGTTGGGACTTTCGGCAACTTCTTCGAGTGTCCGCGTTGGATTTTGTTTTAGACTGAGCTTGATCACCTTTGTCAACAACTCCTTGGCCGCCGCGTATTCGACTTCGTTGATTTCGTTCGACCCCTTCTTCTCCTCACTCCGCAACTGCATTACGGTCGCCCGCCACCTTACAATTTGACACTCGCCTTTTCCCCGACCCCCCTCCTATAGGAATTTATTCTGATGACTTCATCCTCAGTTGGAACACCGGCCGTGGGCGCTAGAATGCGCCTTGATTCAATTTTTGCTAGGAACGTGGGTGCTCGCTATAAGAACACCCCGCAGTCAGCGAATGTCGCACTCGCTGCTGCTGACAGGACACGCAGCAATGCCGTTTTGCAATCGTCTTGGGACATTGACGTTGTGAAGCGCGTTGCGAAGGACACCTTAGGTACTAAGGCGTCCTCATTTTCCGGAAGTGAACCTCATCGACAACTCCTTTGGGACTCCTTGGTGACTGCCTTGGAGGCCTCTTTTGTCAACAAGGACACCGCCAACGAGGACATTTTTGACCTCGTGGACGTCACCAAGGAGGTTCACCCGATCTTCAACGACATTTTACTTCGTGCGTTGGTCTCTTTGACAACGCCCCACTCTCCAGCTCGAAGGTGGGTTGACGCTTCGGCTCGGATTTCTCCGCGCGACGGTAAGCGTGCACTCCTGGAGATCACCAAGCGGCTGCTGCCGCCTGGGCATCGGCCGCTCCGCCACCATGAAGAACTCTTAGGCATTTCTTTTGGTTCTTCTGATGACCCTGAGCCCTTGGTTGCACAATTTGACGAATGCCTTAAGGCTATCGCGGCTAGCGGAGCGGGTCCCCTGGATGACGAGGCAGCCAAAAGGCAGCTCCTGGCAGCGCTGGACGCTGACTTCTACAAGGAAGTGATCACCCCGCTCCGCCTGGACACCGAGTTGGCGAAGGTGAGCATCGAGGAGGTGTACACTCACGTTCTAGAGGTGTGGTGGAGTGCGAACCCTAATGGCCCTCCCACCCGCCCCAAGACAGCCGCGCCTGTCCCGACGCACACGCCTATCGGATTGGCTTACGCAGGTGACGGACAGGGTGACATCTCGGACTTCCTTGAGGAGTTCGCTCGTATCATTGGTGAGGCCTCTACCCTACTCACCTCCCTCCGTCATGACGAGCGCGGGATTGCACCCGACACACCGCCGCCGCGGAGTGATTTTTCCCGTAGGCATGGGGGCGGTGGTGTAAAATTTCCACCGTCCAAGTGGCGCGACGAACGAAACCGTCGGACCGACGGTAAGTTTCACGGACGTAATCGTCACGTGGGATGGAAGCAACGCTTCGCGGCATCCCCGCTCCCGAAAGGCGGGAATTGGCCCCAAGGCATGAAGCCGCAGGGTGCTAGGAGCATTTCTTTTCACTCCGCATCCTCGGCCTTCGTTCAGGAGTGCCCCCTCTGCCCTGGGCACTTTCATGACACGGCACGTTGCCCGGAGGTGTGTGGTTCGTGCGATGTGGACCTACGGGATGCCGCCATGGACCTAGACGAGGTGGTTTCGGCCTTCCAGACCGCCTTCGACAACGAGAACGACGAGGACTTCGCTGACTTGTGCCACGAGCACGACCAGCCGCTGGTACGTACCGACCCTGAGCCCTTCACCTATCCGGTGCGGCACGACGTGGGATTGCGTGCCCACTATGCGGGCTTGGGTCGTGGTACTTCGGACGACGGCATGGGGAATGTGCTGTCAGATGCGCGGAGCGTCCTTGCGTCCCTGCGTTCTGCGGCTACGGCTGCGCAGGTCGGTGGTGCTACCGACGCTGGTAAGCAACCACCGCTGCACATCGGCACTTTGTCTGTGCCGCAGGTGGTGTGCGATGCGCAACCACCACCTGCCAATCACGAGGTCGACGCTGGACTTTACCCTGTTTCGGCATCGGACCCCGCTTCTTTCGGTTCTCCTTTCGAGGAACCTCTACGAGTGTCTTTTATGGACCGAGTGATGCCCGGATGTCCTGACCCTTCCCTTCATTTGTGTTCGATTGAGCCTTCTCACGGCTCGATTCACCCGGGAGAGCTTTCCATGATCGACGATGACGAAAGCTCCGACAGTTATTCCTTTTCCGAAGACGAGATTCCCTCGGCCCCACCGGCTACACGGTCACGTGTCGGTGTGGCAACATCGCCGAGAGTCTTCTCTCTTGCATCTCTAGCCCTGCCCGCACTCATGTGTCTTGCATGTGTGTCAGCGGTTCAGGGTTCGGTGGTGCTCGATCGAGCCCCTGAATTCGCCGCAGCGGTACATCCCACTGGGGTGACTGCCAGCAGTCTGCCTGCCTTGCCGTGCTATTTTACTTTCGGCATTTCTTTTCCATCTTTGGTTTCGGCAGGTTTGAATTCTGATTTTCAATTTTCGGGATTTCTAATTTTGCTCTACGAGTCTTTTCCTGCCTCTGGTTTCTGGTCTTGGCTTCTGGACTGTGGTTCTGGCTTCTGGTTCTGGACACTGGTCTCTGGACTCTGGTTCTGGGTTATGACTTCTGGACTCTGGTTCTGGTTGAACTTCTTTGACACTGACAACTTCTTCAACTCTGGTGAACTCTGCAACTTTGTAGACCACTTTCAAAGTGGTTGAGTATCTACGAAATTGAGCTGTAGGAACTTAGCTTGTTAGCAGTTACCTAGCAGCAGTTTTAGGAAGGGACCGCCCTGGCTAAAGCACAGGCCTCCCTCTAGCAGTTTCCAGCTCTTAGCTGTTTGTTGTTTCGGAACAATTTGCTTTGTCTGTGCTCCGCTCTCTGCCACCTGTAACAGCACTATGTACAGTCACAGGGTGGTGTGCTGGATTCAGTGACCCGTAGGTCATAACTATTCTGACTCCCGTTAGCTGTACCAGTACTCGTACAGTACTAGGTGACAGATCCCTAGGTCACAGACACCTTATATTCGTTTATCTTTATAATCAGTTTACACTTGTATGAAAGATATTCAGTGACCGCACCCGATATAATACGTTATATTATATCTCACAAATTACCCGGAGGGGTGGGGGGTAGAGTGGTGGCAGAATAGTGGGGTGACAGCCCGTGGCTCGCACTCGTGGGAGGTCTACGCGACTAAGTCAAAAACGGTATCGATTTTCGGGAAAAACTCGACCGTCATAGAGATATCGACCCAACTTCAAAATCAGCATCCCCGGTAGGAAATCATCATAACTTATCTACTAAGCCCTGTGGAGGTCCAGTCGACCCCCCTTGGGCCCTGGGGTGGCCGTAGACCCCTTGAAATTAAAGGTGACTGGCCCCCGATATCTCTATGACGGTTTGCCCTCAAATTCTGGAGGGAAGCCCAGGGGTAGTGATTCAGCTGCATTGTGCGAGCTGTAGCGTAGGCCCAATGGCCATATTTCGGTGCACAGGGGTCAAGTAGGTACCTTGGGGTAATTTGCACGCCGGGGGGCTAAGGGGGGCGAGAAGAGCCTGCAAAACTTTTGCAGGAATTTCGAGGGTTAGTCATAGAGGTCCAGAGGGGGTCCTCGGTGTGGTGGGTGGGTGAGCAGATGGGCCGCTCTGGAGTGATTCCCTTGAGGTCTAAGGGCGTGCGAGGTACTCAAATGCACCACAGGACATCCCCAAAATTACCCGGAGGGGTGGGGGGTAGAGTGGTGGCAGAATAGTGGGGTGACAGCCCGTGGCTCGCACTCGTGGGAGGTCTACGCGACTAAGTCAAAAACGGTATCGATTTTCGGGAAAAACTCGACCGTCATAGAGATATATATATAATACCCTCCTCATACGATACTGTAGTGTTACCGAATCTCAAATCGTCCGATGACACTCATTCCGATGCAACACACGTGATCCGAGGAATCTTGTCTCATAGGAAAATAAATTAGACCGTTAGAAAAGCCTAGTGCCTGTCGTGTGACTCTCACTCTGACTGAACATCAACATGATGATAGACACCTTTCGGTTTGGTTTGGAGGAAATTTGGAACCTTTCGCTATCCAATTCTTACAAAGCTCTCACGCCAGCGCCATAGCAATTTGCACGCCAGGTGTAGCACGGCCGCTCGCCCTTCGTAATCATGTGAAGCTGTGCTTGTGCGAAAGTAGGCGAACGGTAGTGAGCACCTGAGCGATGATTTAATTCCGTATGCAAGGACACATATGGTTCTCATAAGTTGCTCGCGGACGTATTCAAGAATATGCGTGTTCCAAGACAAAAACTGAAACTTTGCGTAGACCTGTAGGTTCTGCGGGTGCTAGTCAGTAGGAGCCTTTTACAACCTTGTCCGCAACCACCTTGAAGTCGAATCTCACTATGGAACCTCCTGGAAGTTGTGTACCCGATACCCTTTTTCAAAACCTTGAGGGTCTTGAACACCTCATGCTACCAGCTTCAAACTTATCGCACTCCGCGAGCAATACTGCTCCTTCTTTGGCTATCGCTCAGCCTAGTGCACACAACAGTGCTCACAGGAAACGGATAATACACTGGACAATCCTGGTGCGCGCCTTTTGAGGAGTTAGTTTATCGCGGTGTATGTCGTACCTGCTGTTCCCTATCGCTTATTCCCCTCCCTATAGCAGGAGGATCTCTTTCTGGCGACGTTCAGCAAAGTGACTGCTAAAAAGTGGAGCGACGTTTTTGTCCTCGCTGACCAGTTTCCAGTGTTCGCGCGAAACAAGCGGTCGCAACAAAGCTTAAGGCAGAGGTAAGCTTATCGACACCGCGCTCCTTGGAAAGTAGCCTGTGGAGTCATCGGGTCAGCGGTCTTGTTCGGCGGGACGCGGACCGCGACTTCCCGATCCTGCAGCGTTTCCAATTATAACTCTTTGTTGAGATCAGTCGCTCTTGCGGCGGTTCATGCTGGGGAACCCTTTCTGCAAGTATTCCTTCAAGCTTGCTTGTGAACTATTTACTGTTTCTTGTGGTCACAGGTGGCGAAAAATAGAGCATACAGAACGCATACAGAGCTTGGCCCTGGAACTCGTAGACTTGTACATCCATCGATGTTGCTTAGAAGGGAAGACTTGGACCCAAACCGCGGCGTATCTTCAGGAAGTTCAGCAAGGGTCATGGTATGCATCAACGCACTATTTCTTTGCACGTATGCTTAAGTTTCCAGCGTCTACCGCTTGTACGCTGAAATTATCAGGCTCTACCGCTCATATGCTCAAGTTACCAGGGTCTTCCGCTTAGGCTTCTTAGGTTTGCTCAAGTGAACTAGGCTCTACTCCGTGGGCTGCAACAGGGGCCGCAGGCATGTCACGACGCGAGGAGCGCGTATTCCCTTGTAATCTGTCCCCGGAATCAGATTGTGGGTAGCAACTGCAAGTGTGCTTTTTCTCTTGTTGTGTAGGAGCCTGCCGATGTATTCTTAGCTGTCCTTCCTACAACCCCCCAATGGCATGCTCAGGACAGAGGGCTGTCAGTGCATACCCCGGAAGGCCTCGCCGTATAGGGGTTGCCTTGAGGCCCCGCCGGCTAGGGGTTGCCCTCAGGCCCCGCCGGGAACAAACGGCTGGCCTTGCCTCATGACGAGGTCTCAGGGACCGTTTTTGGTGCGAGCCTCAGGTCCGCAGAACTTTGCCAGCAGCGTAGAGTTGAGATACTTCAGCTTTACCCGGAACTGAGATTGCCAGAGAATGCCCCCACCTTCGATCTTCCTGGAGGTCCCCATCACGTCCCGCCAGCACAAGGTTAGGCCGCTTTTCGACCCCTCGCTCTGTTCTGCCGCCGCTGCACCACACACGCGCGTGTCGCGGCCACTGCCGCCCCCGGTCGTACCTTCGAAAGGAGGAAATGTCACGCGGGGCGGGATGGTCTTATCCACCAAGCAACGCCACGCTCACGCCAACACATAGCTTGACCTGCAGGCTGTCTTTGAGGGGGGAGCGCTTGAGCAGGACTGAGTGGTACGTGTCTTGTGACCAACTGCCGCATCTTTTCCGGGGTGTCCTGAAGGGCGGTCGCCAGCTCAGGCTGCATATGCTGAATTTGAAGGGAATATTCCTGCTTAGACTGTTGGGTGTGTTGGCCCCCTCTCGCAGGAGCCGTGTTGGAGCCCGAGCAGCTCCTGCACCCAGCTGCACCCCCCAGTGTGCCTTGGGCCCCGGCTGTGCCCCTCTGCACGCAGACCCCAATGCTCGCGCCGTGCCCAGAGGAGCACCCTCTGGGCGCCTCTACCCGTGTTTCCCCGCCCGCTGGGGGCGTCTGGCCGGAGGAGAGCGGGGCCAAACTGGTCGCCGGCGCCATCCCGTCGAATCACAGCAAGCTTCCTGATGAGACTCCAGTGCTGCCGCCGCAAGACCTGCCGGACGTGCAGAGCCAGCCCTGGGCGGTGAAGCTGGAGCAGAAACCTTCCCTGGATGGGATGCCGCTCAGCGTGAAGCTGGAGAGTGACCTGGCTGTGGATGAGCTTCCGACCCAGCCGCCACTGCTGGAGACGCCGGTGGAGCTGCCCGACAGCCCTAAGCCAGCCGCAGACTTACCAGCGGGTGCCGACTTGCTGCGCCACGTCGGCTTTCTAGGTGTTCCACCCGACGACGTGAAGGGTATGAAGCTCGAGGACAAGGCTGCGGTCGCGGCAGAGGTGGGCGAGACCACGACGCAGCCGGTGCAGCAGCTTGGAGCGGACGTTAAGGGATCGCCAGAGAGGGCTGAGCGGGTAGCGCCGCAGGGCGAGATCAAGCCGGGCCTCAAGATGGCCGCCGAGCCGCTTGGAATTGAAGGCGTATCTGCGCTGCGCGAGTTGGCAGAGGTCGAAGCGCAGCAGCAGGTACCGCAGACCGGCAAGGACATGACTCAAGCATCGGCAGCTCCCATGCAGGCTGCTCAGGAGCAGTGTCAGGCGCCGGCACCCACCGTTCAGGCAACCAATTGGCCGTTGTTCGCTCAAACGAGCAACGCGCAGGAGGAGGCTGCTCGTGCTCCTGAAGCGCAGCCGGCTGCCAGCCGGCGCCGGAAAGTCACGGTCGCAAAGCGGAACGCTTCGGCCGACAAAGTGGCGCTGACAGGCTCCGACTCCGTTGCCGCTTCAGCAGCTGCTCCCAAGACCGCCAAGAAGAAGGTTCTACGTGCGCACAAGAAGCCACTCCATCGCCTCCAGCAGGGGGGCGTGGAAGCCAGGGCCGTGCAGGAGGGGGGAGCGGATGCCGGGGGTGCAGGAGGGGGGAGCGGATGCCCGGGGGGTGCAGGAGCCGGCCTCTCCGTGCCTGCTGGCGGCCCTTAAGAAGGCCTTGCCAGCAGCCGAGTCCCTGTCAGCGCCTGAGCCACCTCCTCCTCCAGAGGAAGCTTTCACCGGGGGCGTACAGGGGAAATTACCTCCGTCCCTGGTGACTCCTGCGGCCGGTGGCGTGGCCGCGCTGCGGGCTCCGAGGCCGGCGCTCAATGCCACCGCAGCCGGTAAGCACTCAGGGCGGCCCACTAGGCCGCTGATTCCCGCCAGGCCGGCTGTGGACGCTGCGCCGATCGAGATTGTGGACCTGGCGGAGGACTCTGATGAGGAGGCTCCCCGGGGGGCGGCCTCCATGCCCTCTCACCTAATTGCCGAGGGTGGTGTGCCGGCGCATGCTGCCAGGGGTGCTGCGGCAGCGGCGCCGAGGGGGAGCAGTGGGGTGCATACCTGGAGGGAATCGCGGAAGGTGGGCGCTGCATTGTCGGAGCAGCAGGAGAAGCCCCCGATGTGGACTGTGCCACAAACGCGAGACGCCAAAGTTCGCTGGAGCCTCATCAATGGGATTGGTGGCAGGGGGGGGCTTGGGGAGGTGCTGCATGACGTGGAGGGACTGGTTGTAGAGCCCCTGCCGGGTGCGCCTGGTCCTCTCACCGGGCGGGGCAAGAACACGTTGCGCAGCCTGGCGCCATTTGTGGTGGACTGGCGCGTGGCGCACTACTCTCACGTCGGAGCGTGGGCAGAGCAATACCCACAGTGCTGGTCCCTGGGGAGGTGGAAGGGACCCCTCTTTGTTGTCGGGCTCGAAGACAATCAGCATGCCGGCGGCAACCACGACCAACCCGCAAAGGCACTAGCTCACCCTCTAGGCCGTACTGTACTGCTCAGCTCCTCCGTGCGCGTTCCCATCATGGGAAACAAGGATCTAATCTATTCTCTATATTGAGGTTCATCGGAGAGGAATCCGAGGTTTTCCAAATATTTGCCGTGGACAGCATATTCCGCGTGCGTGAATGGTCGGATTCTGCAGTTAGGAGTTGGTCAAGTTTCTTGATTGCGTGAAGGCCGTAGGATCAAGTGCGAACCTCAGGTTTGAAGGCTCCAGCAGTGCAAGCGAATGAGGCGTGTCGTCTCCCAGGAGAGACCCCTGTTTTCTCCCCGCTACTAGTCTCGTTCTCGGGCGCCACTCCGATCGATGCCGCGCTTGGCCGCCGCAGTGAGGCGCCTGGGCAGTGGCAACCGCGAGCTGCAGCTTGATCCGGGCCCTCCGGAAGGTACCGCAATCACGCTAATGAGGTGCCGGCACTGTGGCTTCTGCGGTGCTGACGTGGCCCACCGCTTCCGGGATTGCACAGCTGTGGGACGCGTGGGTACACATGATGGAGACCCGGCAGCTACTTGCGGTGCTTAAACCTAAACAGTACAAGCAGGTGCGTGGCAACCCAGAGACGGTTTTGACTTCATAGACTTGTCGCCCTCGGGCGTTGTGTAGGTAGGGGCGTTCCATTAGGCAGAGGCAGGGCCCTGCGAAGTAGACGAAGCGTAAGCTCCCACTTCCAATCAGCCAATGGCAATTGATGTGCGCATGCTCTGTTGTGTACTGATTTCCTTCTGATGGGCGGTGCGAGATGGCCAATAGCTCAAGAGACGCTACGACACTGGATGTGGCGGGTGCAGGGCCTTCACAGACATCTGCTTCTTTTCCCATACGGCTCGGTCGTGGCTGAGCTACTGAGTCGGAGTCCGGATACCGCAGCGCCTGCCATAGGCAGTGGCAGAGAAGTGTACGGGATGCTGCTCGTATCCACCTCCGATACTCCGCCGCTACCCATCATTGCTTTGGACCTGGAATTTGAGGCGGAGGGCACGACTCGTCGTGAGCCGCTTGATGCTGTGGCGTTGGATGTCACAGCAACAAAGGATCAAATGTGGCGTGCGGATGACCCAGTAAATCTCCATACAATGGCCGAGCCGACCACGCGCACAGCCAAAGAGCCTTCAGGGATTGATGTCCCCAGGAAGCATACACGTGGGGTGGGGAGGGGGTTTTCTGAGACCCGCAGGAAGTATGCACGTGACCTAGGGGGGCCGTCGGGGGCAGAGACCCCCAGAATATCTACGCCTGGTGTGGGGGACATTGGCGGCTGAGGTCCCCAGGATGGTTGCACGTAACGTGGAGGGCGTGTCGGCAGAGGACCCCAGGAGGTATGTGCGTGACGTGGGGGGCGTCGGCGGCAGAGGACCCCAGGAGGGATATGCGTGACGTGGGGGGCGTCGGCGGCAGGGACCCCAGGATGGTTGCACGTAACGTGGAGGGGGCGTCGGCGGCAGAGGACCCCAGGAGGTATGTGCGTGACGTGAGGGGGCGCTGGCGGCAGAGGACCCCAGGAGGTATATGCGTGACGTGGGGGCGTCCGGCAGAGGACCCCAGAAGGGATACTCGTGACGTGTGGGGCCGTCGGCGGCAGAGGACCCCAGGATGGTTGCACATAACGTGGAGGGGGCGTCGGCGGCAGAGGACCCCAGGATGGTTGCGCGTAACGTGGGGGGGACATGGACAACAGTGATGCCTGAGACTCAGCATGCGCTCAATCCGCCTGGCGCGCACGAGCGTGTCCCTCATGACAGCAGGTGGGTGAGGCTGCTGTGGCCCAAGAGTGCGACCATGGAATCTTCTGCTGATGCACCAAATGCTCGTGCTTGAAGAAATATGTTTGCTGGTTCAGCCCGCGCACACTTCCTCTGTATGACGCACCTCCCTCTAACCTCCACCTGGCGGGGGGCGGGCATCAACTGGCTGCAGGCCGGGCAGAAAGTACACAATTCGCCTCACAGGCCTTCCCGTGGCCGCCACGATCGAGGACGTGGCAGCGCATCTCAAGCAGGCCTGCAGCTGCAAAGCTCCGTCCTTTCTGCGGTCGCTGGCGGCCTTCACGATTGTGCTGTCCAAACGTTTTGCCGTCACTGCGAAGGTGCGCTCCCGCCGCGGAGGCTTTACGAGGACACTTTCTCTAAGTGGGCTGCTGATGAGTTGGATGCGCTTGAGCCACAAGCTCTTGAGGTGAAAGCTCGGGAGCTGTGGGTTGCGGATTTCGAAGCTGCTGTGCCGGAAGTGGCCCGTGAGATCGTGTGCGGAATTCTGTAAGCCGCGAGGTTGTGTGCCGG